>BQNB010000643.1:0-148511 GCA_026074375.1 Tanacetum coccineum | reverse complement strand
ATCGATAATTTTTGAATTTGAAGTTTTATTAATGTTGATAGCATTAATCTATTTAATCTTAGTTCAGCTATATACTTAAATTTTGTAAAAAGAAAATTTTTTCTATGTCATGTTAATATAAGTTAAAAAAAAAATGTGTGTGTAATGTGAATAATATAAACTGTGGGCTGATAAAAGTTTGTTGCATCTTGCCGGCTCACAACCGATGTTACAACCTTCAAAAAGGTCGAGGATTATTGTTGCTGAAATAAGTATAATTGTATTTATGTTAA
The DNA here is from genome assembly GCA_026074375.1 of Tanacetum coccineum. NCBI lineage: Eukaryota > Viridiplantae > Streptophyta > Magnoliopsida > Asterales > Asteraceae > Tanacetum > Tanacetum coccineum. The sequence continues at coordinate 148,239 of BQNB010000643.1, read as the reverse complement.
GTGAAATGCTTAAATAAATATAGGGAAAATCTCTTTTTTTTAATTTAAATATTATTTTGAACTAAGACTAATTTGCTTTAGTTGTAGTATTTCTTCGTATAAACGGGAAGTCCAAGGGTCTTAAATTCGAAGGTCCGTGAGTCCCGATACTAGTCTCTGTGAGGTGTCAAAAGCCTGGTCACTTAGCCGCAAGGTTGAGATGTGCCGAGACGAAAGTCGCTACATGGGATGATCTCGCCTTCAAACTCATTATCCTTGGGTGGAACGTGAAGCATAGAAATATTGCAACTTTCTAAAAGTGTTGATCCATGGTTGAAATTTGAAATTAGCACACTCACATGATATATAATAATTGCCGAGAGCGAAAAGTTCATAAATTGCAAATATGAGTAGTGTTAGCATCCTTAACTTGTACTTAACGGTAATTTCGTTTTAAGCTTAGTTGGGACAAGTGAAAAATCAGGGTCGATGAATTTACCCTTTTTGGGCATTTTAGGATTGAAATGCTTCTTATTCCGTGACCCAAAAAGTTTATGAAAATAATGAACGTCCGAACATGTAGTTAATTGAGAAAAAAACCCAAACACCCCCCATTAACCCCCTTTTCAATATCCTAATATCAAAAACAAACAACATCCCCAACTACCAAAAACTTACCAACTATCTTTTTCAATTTCAACAATCACATCTTCTTACCTACTTTCCAATATAACCAACTATTATCACTCTACACTTACCAGAGACAGAGACCCTTTCTTTAGTTGTCTTTAGTGATCCTAATTTCTCTTGTGTTTAAGTGTCTCTATGTGTTTTGTAGAGTTGAGTTCTTTGTGTGTGTATGTGTGTAAGATAATGTCCCCCCCACCAGTTATTGTGTGTTGTGTAGTCATGTGTGTGTGTGTTCCCGTTTTTTTGTTCTTCATGTCGTGAATCATCTCTTCACCCCCCACCCCTCCTCACCATCCATTACTCCATAGATCAAATGATGTATCAATGACTCTCCACCGCCAATTAAAATGAATACCTAAGTCAGTGCAACCAACCACATGTCTCCTCAACACCCTCACAATAGTAAACATTCGACAACATAACAATATTGTTGTCACTCTAATGTATTATACCTCTCCCCTGTATGCTCCCAAAACTTCCAAAAACATTAATATCCTCCAGAGAGTAAAACGCACCACTCCTCTCGTATACTCATTCTATCAGGAATTTACCCGACGCTGTCTAGTACCAAATACTACCAGGCACCGACTCGCATATACTAGAATACACATCTCTACTTCAATCTAAGTTACTGCCCCTAGTCCATATTGCCTTCATCATGTGAACTTAGACAAGTGCGACTAGATGTTAGACGACCAATCAGAAATCTCACATACAAAACGACAACAACAAAGTCAACTATCCCCCGCCTTACCTCTAGTGTATAATACACCCTCCCCCCCAACATGTGTGTGTTGTGTGTATAAACAAAAATTCCCCCCTCCTCATATGGCCCCCCCCCCAGGCCCGCCCCCATAAGGGATTTATTAAAGGCCCACCACAGGCCTACAGACCCTAAAACCCTTTTCCTTCTAACACCCCCAAACGGCCCCACACCCGTATTAAAGTATAAGCCAAAACAAGTACCGAGGGGTGCCCCTTCGTCCCCCCCCACCCCCCCCCACTTCGCCCCAAAACACCTTCTCAAAAGTTGTGTAAACCCAACAGGACCATGCATGTATTACACTATTTATAAACTTCTCACCCCTCCCCTCGGCCCCGCTGTTTTTGCCATCTTCCCAAATTTAATCACGCAAGGGAAACGATTTTTGAAATAACAACAATCAAGTTGAGGGAATCCAAAACGTGTCAACTCTCTTAACCTATTCCCCCTGGCCCCTTTCAATACTCTTTTCCCGTCACAAGCTCCTTAGACCTCTAAACACTTTCAACGGGTCTTCTTGCATTTTTTTTACCCCTGCAACACCAATAAATTACAAAAATCCAAGGATAAAAACCCTACCCTCTAACCCACTTAAAACCATAGTCACAATGTGCATTTGCCATGTTTGGGCATTATCACAATTTCAAGAAATTCATCTGGCCCTTGTGATGAAACTTTAAAGAAGCACAAATGAATTGCAAGGCCTTAGATTGATTTTGGCGTTTCTACCATCAGCACAACAAAGCACACCCTCTTTTTTGTGTTTTATCTCACAACTAACAACAAAATGAGTTCTATTGCAACATTTTGTAAGAACACTTTCAAAATGGTTGGGGTTTTATTAAAATATAACATTAAGAACATTCTCATAATAAGTGGTGAATTTTTATGTCTAATGAACATATTTTTAAAAAGTGTTGCCTTGTATCATTTTCTTTGAATAAACTATTTTAAACCGCTCCTCTCCACTTCCCAAAATGAAAATTTTTAGGTTCTTAATGTCTCCGCTCCTCCCAAAATTATTTCCACCCTAAATCAGTTTTCCCTCTACCCAATTAATTTTTTAAATTCACTAAACTCTTGTCCATCAGTTTGTTGTTCTTTCATTTCTTCTTGACAATCAAATTTTGCCATGCAGCAATGTTTTTAATGACTTCTGAATCCACGGTAAACAAAAACTATTATGCTTTTTCTGTATGCATTTTATTATATGTTTTAATGTTTGATTGTGTTTCTTTATGTTATTTTATTAGATTTCATGAACAGAAATTGATATATTCTTTTTTTTATTCCAAGAAGCCTAATTATATTTTCACTTGGGTTTGTTTAAGCTTAAATATTGATCCCACATGGTGGGTTTTATGTTAATGTTTCTGGAGTTCTTACAATTTTCGCGTTAGATAGACTTAATTTGTTTCTTTAGTGTTATACATGCCACTACCAATACCCTGTAAGGCTATAATCTATTTTGGAAGTAGATGTTGGCAATGATATAAAGGTTATTTGGGTGAAATTAGGGGTTTGCATTTACATCGTGGCTGTACTAAACTCATATTCCTGATTTGGTTTTGTTTTTGTGTTGCAGAAAAATCTTTTGAGCTTTTTAGAGTTCATGAAGTGGTTTGCTTGCATTTATTATTACGCTTTCACTAATGTTTAATAAATGAAATACATATACATATACTTATATAATTTACTCGTTTATTGTAACTTGAATTCAGACAGAAATTTAAATACTTTTAGTTGAATATGTTTCATTTTAACACCTAGTTGAGGTTTTTAGTCTTGTTTCCTTTTCAGCTATAAGCCTATAAGAGCTATTTTTATCATAAATTATTAGCATTATATCAGGTGTGTTATACATTATATACGTGTGCTCACATGAAGAAACTGATAGCAAGTCTTTTTCACTCTATTTTAGGCTTTCCTGAATTGGTTTGTTATACATTATATCAGGTGTGCTCACCTGCAGAAACTGATAAGTCTTCTAGAGAGACAATACCAGTCTCGTTGGTTGTAAGAACAGATCATTTGTTTCTGAAAATGTCATGATCATTAAGTTGTGAACCACCATCTGCTGAACATAGTATTTTCAGAGGACAAATATCTTGTGAAGTTTTCAAGTAAAGAAGCTAAAGTTTGTGGCACGCCTGGAATAGTTGCTTGTGAATCTTGAATAAGAGCATCCACGTGCTCAATCTCATTTAACTAATAAGGTTAGTTAACTCTTTAAATAATAAAATCTTTTGATTCGCTTTTAATATGCCTTTGGGATCCCGTATAGCATAAGAGTATCTAAGGTTTAAAAGTAACATTGTTAAGTTAATCTAAAGTGTTGGCCTTAGTGTAGCTGATAGGCTAGAGTTAGATGTTGCATAATGGAATGAATTTTTCTTAGCTAATTCTTTTAAGTGGATTGCAGATTCATCTTTGTTAAATATCATCCAGAGGTTGTCGGTTATCACATGATGTTTTAATCTCAACTCTCACGTAAGTCTAATTATGGGAGTTAATATGAAGTGTTTAGACTAAAAAAGATTTTTTAGGTAATCAAGATATCAAATGTATTAACAGTTATGTATGTAATGCTAAAGATATAAATTAACAGAGTAAGTTGGTTAACACTTGACAAAACACAATGCGACCCATTAAACCTGAACTCGTTTTGACATCATACTCAACCTGCCCATCTCCTTTATATTTGCTCACATATATACGCTGCTAATTTTCATTCGATGTATTATACTATTGGTTATGTTGGGATCTAAAAGGAAGCACATCTAATGACTTAAACTTCTTACCACTCAGATCAGTTAATTCATGATCTGACTCAACCTGACCCAGCCCATCCATTTTTCTCCCCATAGCTTTTACTTCAAAAGGGTGTCAAATGGGCATAAGGTAGGAATGTGAATATTGAACTAGAAGGATGTTTTTATTACATTATTAATAGGATTCCTACTATGACACAAATCAATACGAGAATTGAAAATATTCCAATGTATGCTCTTTTTGCTTTTATGGTTTAACAACAAGCTTTCTCAAACTATTCAATGAACTTTGAGTGACGATGTTGGAATTTTATGATTTAGAGACTTTTATTAAAGGACTAGAAACTCTAAAATCTTTGTTACAAAAAGCATTTTAAGCAACTTAACTATTTCTATAATACTGATCATATCTATCCATACATTATAAGGCAACATGAAGATATCTGAAACTTAACTAAAACATGACACTTACTATGTTTAAAGTATGATTTTAGTGTCTTGTAGAGGTTTGTAGTTCGCATCACCAACCAAGTCCTTTCACTGGTAATATATATTACGGTTCGTCATATGACTTGTCTATCCGTATTGTGCGTGCATGATGTTGATGCATATGGGCTATTTAACAACGCCGTATATACATATCAATGTATATCACTTCAACAGAATTAGATTAGTTTCCCATGTAAACAACTTAATTAGGTGATCAGTTATGATCTGTTTGGATTATTTAATGCATTCCCTACTTTCAGTCAAGCAAATTTTCAGCGTATAAACTAGATATTATGGTATGCCATGATCCTGTAACGTTGCAACCTTAAAGAACTAGGCTTCAAGTTAAGAAGGCTTGAGGAATAACCACAAACTGATCATGCTGAACTTCAAAAAGGTAATTTTTGTTGAGATTCACGACTAAGAAGCCGACCTTCATACCGACCCAGATATTGACATATGAAGGAAACTTCAAAGCTAGACGTCAATTAACACTCAAAGACGTAGTTAACTATCGGTTGGTTACATTAAATGATTTGTGGTAAATGGTTTTCATTATCAGAAACATTATTTAGATTTTGGAACGGGTTCTAAGTCTTAATGGCGATACAAGTGTGAATGATGAAGAACATGGTGGTAACTCGCACCGGCAGATTATTACAACTACAGTCCTGTGGTAAATGAATTAGTACATTCCTTTTGCTTTGGTTGCTTGATAGACTAAAGTAATCACCATGATTGTTTTGTATATTTAACCATATAATTGTGATTCACGTGATTAATTCATCTTTGAATTGAAATTTCAATTCCTTACAGCTTAGCTTTTACTTGATTATAGTTTATATTAAGTCACCATGCTGCAGTTTAAAGTTGACGTGTACAATTTGCTAGTATAAACTAGACTTTAGTAGACTTATTGTTTTTATCACTTGATTTTTTATGGGTTGTTTGGAAAACAATATAGGTAAATAAATGTGTCATTCCAAGTTTTCTTATGTATAAAACTAAATAGTGTAAACGTTGATGTTTGAGAGTTGCCACCTTATTTTCTAGATCCTTTAATTTTTGTATTCATCTTATATATTCCACTAAACGTACAGTGGCTCATTTTGTGTAGATGCGTCCGAGGTTCAGCAGATGATTGCGTGCACACCACATGCCATTGTAAGCCCTTCAATATTTTACGTATATGTGGCATTTTCAACCCATTAAGATATGAGTGATATCGTGTTTTGGATCAGATGAGCTGAATTGCTTATTTGGAAGGTGAATGGGGCATAATTGGTCTGGGGAGGGTCAAACAAGGTGAGTGTTGTTTAAAATCATTGCTTATACATCGTTTAAAGATTTTGATTCTTATTGTTGTCATGAAAAACATATTCTGTATCTGTAAATTTATTTAAAATTAGTATGAACGTATATCTAGGATAATATTTGCCCATGAGGATTATATCAACTATGCATTTTTTTAAAAGAATATGAAACTTATTTCCGGTCAAACTAACAACTAAATTTATGTGCCCATGAGGATTATATCAACTATGCATTTTTTATGTTGTATAGTAATTGAGCTCGATAGTACCACACACTATCTTATCCTTACGTGTACACGCCCCTCGAATATTAGTGAGCATGTCGCTGAACCAAACCCAACTGGCTTGACTTAAACTCGCTTGACGAGTTACACACCCGAACACTCGTTCCTTACCTTACTCTAGTCTTTAGTATTATACAAAGAAAAAATTACATTGAGTATGTTGGACTATACATTCTTAGTAAATTGAAAAGACAAAAGGTTTGCGGGCAAACTAACCTGCGTGATCCGAAACGTTTTAGACTAGATGCTTACGGTTCAACCCATTTGAACCTGATATGCTCGAACCTACCACATGAATAATTTGACCAAACATTATTGCTAACTTTTAGCAACCAAAAGTTGTCAAGCACAAATTTATGGTTATATTAGTATAAACTTGCATTTATAAACGTAATTATAAATAGGAAGATACTAACTGTATATCAATTTCATGTGTAACAGGTATGCTGTTTTTCCATGCTATAAGCTATGAGTGGTGATTTGCAAAGAAGATGTCTAGATTTTTAAGATTGTTGTAGTCTCATAACTTTCAAGGCAATGTATTTTAGTTACTTTGCACGGGATGGATTTGTCAAAGTACAACAGAATAATATTTTTGTATTTTATTATTTAAATACTGGAAATATATGAATTTACATTTTTGACTCTTCTAGAAAAGTGTATGTTATAGAAAAAAAAAACATATATGGCATTTGTGTTGCATTATATAAGTGTCACAAATTAGGTAATAAAGTGTCGCACATATATGTCAAGAAAGAACAAAAAGTGTTGCACCTGATGTATTAAAGTGTTGTGTGCTTGGCGGTGTCAAGTTAAAAAGTGTTGCATTTCGGTGCGAAAAGTGTTGTATTTGAATATTAAAGTGTTACACTTGTTAGTAAAATATGTTACATTTGAATGTAAAAGTGTTGCACTTTAGTATTTAAGTGTTGCACACGAGTGTAAGAAGTGTTGCGCTTAAATTTAAAAAGTGTTGCAGGTTAAAGTACCAAAATTGCTAAACACGGGCAACACTTTTAAAAAAAGTCGCATATTCCAATATAAGTGTTGCATATACCTAAGGCAACGTTACATAAAGTAGCACTTGATAAAGTGTCACATTATGCATGCTGCAACAATTTAAAGACATAATACAACACTTTATGAGTGTCACCTTAGCTCTATTTTCTTGTAGTGACACAAGAAACACAAGACAAAGAGTCCAAGACCTAATTTGTTTCTATAAATAGGACTCATTGTAGGTCATGAAAGGCATCTAGTTTTCATTTCTTTTATCTTGTTTTAACTTAGTTAATCTTCAGCTTATTTTACTTTAATGCAATTTAAATTTCCAAGTCTTGTAACTTTGTTTTAAGTTTTAATGAAAATTTGAAGTTTTAAGTGAAATCTTGATTCCTTGTTTTCCTTTATTAAAAGCCTTTTATAAATATGATTTAAGCTCTTATAAAAACATATAAGTAACCTGTTTCAGTTAGATATTAAAAACTTAAGAAAAAATTCACAAAAAGAATTCACACTCAAAAAAAAATACCACAGCTGATTTTTGGATGATAAGCCAAACTTAGATAGGCTTATGGACTCTACTAGCTTGTCTTTGACAAGATAGAGCTTGTAGATCAGCTTTTAAAAGCTTAATAGCCTTGCTTTGAGCAAAGGCTTTTGTAAGTTTCCATTTTTTGTCTTTTAGCTTTTTACGTATTCAAGTGCTTATCTTGCTTACTTAATTTACTGTTTTATTTGCTTCTTGTGCTATTTATGATATTTTATGCTTATTTATGCTTTAGTGTAGTTTAAAACTCTTTTGATAAAGTTGTTTATTGAAATTGTCAAAAGGTTTAGAAAATTGCTATAATCCTATTTTAGCTTAATTCTGGCTTATTTAGTTGTTAAAATTTGTTCATTAGGTTCTATATAAGCTGTGTAACATCTGGTCTTTGAAGTTTCAGTAATGTGTTTTCAGAAGTTTAAAGGGGTGTTTGGGTTAAGGGGTTAAAACGGGTCAAAATGGTTTTTAAAACCATTGGGTCACTTGGCCAACTTCTACAAGCATTTGTAAGAGATTTTCTATCTGATTTTTTAGTTTTAAGGTTTAAATCTTGTTTTTAAGTGTTGTCTAAAAGCACTTCAAAACTGTTTGTCTAAAATAGTTGTGAAGTACTTATTTGGTTAAGGCTTTTAAAACATGTCTTAAGTGTTGTTTTAATGTTGTTTTTTAGAATCTAATGCAGTAGTAAAGAGTACATTTGGTTTAATTTTGTTTTATCAAAAATCTGGCACAATTTTGGTCAAGTGTTTTTCAAATATACAAACTGTCTTTTTCAATTTCATTTTCAAGTTAGCAGTTTTTAGCTTATGGAATTTTGAGCACAAGCTCCTTTCAAGCTAGTCTCAATCTGTTTTTAGTCAGTTATGTGTTTTGGGCTTATTTGATAAGCTCTTTTGAGGGCTGCATAAGCCCTTTGTCTCTTGGAAGAAATCCAAAAAATTGTGTACTGTTTGTGAACAGCCACATTCATAAGCCCTTTTCATGGCTTATTTGAGTTTTAAACTCAAATCTCTTGGCTGATTTTAGAAGCTAGTTGTTCTAGCTTTAAGGGCATATAAGTCCTTAAGCCATAAGGATCCACTAAAGGGCTTATTTTTAAGCCCAAAAGTACCCCCTTGTGGCTGTTGGCCTGCAAGTTAAGCCAAAAAGCTTATTGGTTTTTTAAGCCTTATTTGCTCATTTTCCTGGCTTATTCTTTTTAATTCATGCTTATTAGGTGTAGTTTAATGTGTGTGTAAGCTTAGTTTATCATCTTGTTAGCTTATTTGTGCTTAAAATGCTAAAAAGTTAAGTCTTTTAGACTTAGAGTGAAATAAGCCAAATCTGTCATCTTTATGGCTTATTTCTGGGCTTATTATTGATTTTCAAAAATAATTTCAAGTTTTAAAGTTGCTTATTTTTAGGTGATTTATAAGTTTGTAAAAAAAAATTCAAAAAAAAGGGAACAAGGGAGGTCAAGGGTGAGCAAGGCTCGAACCCCTGACCTCTACCTCGTTCAACCCTTTATAACACACACACTCTACCGCTGTGCTACAATAGCTCATCCGGTAGAGTTTGTGCACACATTGTATTTAACACAATGTTGAGCCCCTTTTCCAAATAATAAGCCGTAGCTTATTTTTGGGCTTTTAGAGCTTATTTCTTAAGCTGGCTTATCCAGCTTATTTTTCCTAGGAACTTTGCAACGTTTAGGACTTTTGTGCATTTTTTCAGATTTTTCCAACTTTATTTATTATTTTTCTTTAATTTTCGTAGATTAAAAGTTTAGAAAATCAATTAAAAATAGTTAAATTAATCAGAAAAATACAAAAAAATAGTTTTTAGATTTAGAATAAATATTTTTAGGTATACAAAGTTTAAAATCTTTTTCATCACTTTTAGATTTTTAATTTCATTTTTAGCTTTTTAAATTAGTTTTATAAAATAGATTTTTATTATAAAAAATAGTTAAAAATAGTTTTCTGAGTTTTTATCACATTTTAGACTTTTCTAAAGTAGAAAATCATTTTTTGAATTTTTAGGAATTAATTTGTCATTTTCTAGAATTTTAATTGATTAAATTAGTTTTTAATTCATAAAAAATTATAAAAAAGTCAAAAAAAATATAATTCCTTTTTATAAAATTTTCTTTTATCATTTTAGAGGTTTAGAAACTAATTTTACATTTTTAGAGTTTAATTTTGACTTAGTTAATAATTTAGTGCCCTTTTAGGATTCACGTCTTTTATTTTTATGCTTAGTTGTTAAATTAGAATGCCTAATTTGTTTTTCTCATAGTTTTAGGATCCATAATCAATCAAATCTTTGTCCCATTCAAACATTAATATCAAACCGTCACTCGACCGTCCATTCACGCCTCGTTTGTACAATGTCCTTATTGAACAATTAAGGAAATGAAAATTCAAGAACAAGAGTAGAATTAGAACGGAAGACTCCCCTGGATTCGCTTGAAATGATGAAGAGACAACATGCTCTAAGCCATACTCCAAGTCTGCTTCTTCGAGCAACATCTACCATCACAGGCAACTTCACCAGAATATACTAAACCATAGAGGAAGACATAGGCAATCGAATGGCGAAAAGAGGTGGCCTTGGGTAAAGGAAAGGATATGGGAGATTGTCCTGAGATGATAGTTATTTAAGATCGACGAAATAGATCAGTTACACTTAAAATCTAACAAGTAATCAAATGTTTTCTCTACTTCATAATTTGTAAAAGACACTATTAGTCCTTGGTGGTTAACTTTTAGTACATGTTAATCCTTATATTTTCCTAATAACATTACATTATTAGTACTTGGTGGTTACTTTTTATTACAAGTTAGTTCTTTGATTTTTTTGTAACATACATTATTAGTTGCTTTTTATGAAAACGAGAAGAATTTATTAGCTCAAAAAACATATTAAATTACATTGCATGAAGTCCAATAGACATGCCTATAACCAATGACAGCCAACTAAACATATTGAACTAACTAAACATACTGAACTGCGCATATAAACAGACTTAGTACTTAATTCTTCACATTATTTACTAGGAACAACTACATTTTCTATATCCACTTATGACTGATGATATTCCAATGGTTAGAACAACATATACACTAGATTAATAGGCCTCGTTGTTCCTACGGCTCAACTACAGTGACTACATTTCTCTCATGAAGGTAGTTCTAAGGACTCATGGCAGCTTCATCATCATAATAAATCCCAAGAACCAGCATCCATAAATAGGCTTCATCAATTGTATTGAAACTGTTGTGCAACTGACAAAGGACTACATTTCCCATTGTAAAGACCTACCATGACCCATATGTAGGTACCATCCTCACAGAAAAGTCATAGTAACCATCTACAACATGCATCATCCAATACATCAGTGCCCAACCATCTCTATACCATCCAACCTTTTTGTCCCAAACACCCTTTATCATCATTGCTTTATGTAGTTCATATGCACCAACCATTTCTCAGCAACTCTCTACACAACACATGATTGTCTAACTTTGAGGATGAGTAACTTCAATCTAATGTGCTCAATAATGCTAACACAAACAGTTTCTGCACTTTGCTTTATTGTCTTGAAAAATTCTTACCATTCATTTTATTCCATAGTAGTAAATGTAGCAGCAAAGACATGCCTTTTAATGATGCTACCAATACTCATATTACATTGCATTTTACTCATAATTTCCACTATCTATTTCCAATTATTGGGGAGGTACTTTGCATCACACTTTACTTTCATAGTTGTCCACACTTTTCTTGAGAACTCACACTAGAAAAACCAGTGCTCATGTGAATTATTACAATAACTGCATAGGGGGCATAAGAGATTGTTATTGCAGCATAATTTCATCATTATATCTTGTGTTTGCAGCGTCTCTTGAATTACCAGCCATAGAATGAAAGCATGTTTGAGAGTATAATGACTAAACCAAACAACTTTATACCATGGGACAGTATTATAAGCAGGCCAAAAATCTTTCCATACAGTTCTAGTGCTATATACCATTTTATCTCCTTTTCTATTAACCCAAACTACTTTATCTTGAACATTCTAAGCAAGGGTAGGAACATTAATGTTCCTAAGGTTAGGAAACTTCTCAAACCATTCAGTAGGCCATGACATAGCACACATTATTAGTCATTAATGAATAAAAATTTACATTTTTCTTCCTTGGTGGTTAAGTTATATTCCATGTTAGTCCTTCTTTAAAATTTCTAATAACATACATTATTAGTCCTTTGTGGTTACTGTTTATTACACGTTAGTCCTTCAAATTTTCTAATAACATACTAGTACACTATTAGTCCAATATACATTTTTCTTCCTTGATGGTTAAGTTTTATTACACGTTAGCCTTTCTTTAATATGTATATAATTTAATCTAAGTGTGCTTTATTTTATTTTATTTATGAAATGCTTTATTCTAAGGTGTCCACCCGGGTGAACCTACAACTTCGGATTCTTAGGTAGCGTGTGTTCTGTCGATTTGCATGCATAACATTTTTATTTTTATGTCGGCATGTATTAATTCAAAATCTATATATAGAGAAAGTTTATGCCATAAATATATAATTTTGTACTGCCACAACGCACGGGCATAAAGTTCCTTGTTGAGTACTTTTGTTGAATAGATAATAAGATTGACATAATTACGGAAGGTATTAAATTAAATAGTTAGAGATATAAGTGTTGTCAAACTATTAAAACTTGAATTAATTTATTAATATATAATCTACAATACAACATATAGTATATTACTTATTGATGAGTTATTTACTGATAAAAATCAATGAGTGTGTTACTCACTAATAATCGGTGAATATGTTGCTCACTAAAGAATCAGTAAGTATGTTGCTTACGAAAGAAGAGTGAGTAGTTTACATCTTGATGAGAAGTGAGGGAATGTTGTGTAAAGCTCAATCAACAACAAGCTTCAAGGATGTCAACTGAAGATCCACTTGACCTCTGTGATGCGGTATCAATAAGTAAAATACCTGAGCTAAAAACAACGTAGAGGCACTGAGATTTTACAGAGTTTTACGACTTACAATACTTCATCATCCTGAAACTAAATATAACATATGGCTGGGAACTTATAAAAGCAAGTTACAAGTAAAGTCAAACAATGCGAAGAGTCGGAATAAAGGTGGGAAATATTGTCAAACTGTTCCCTAAACGTTGTTTGTGGAACTAGAAGGGGGAGTTTGAATAGTTTACCAGTTAATTGTGCGTTTTTAAATTTTTGATCAAAAAATTAATTAGAGTCGATTTGTATGGTTTCAATCAAACTACAATATGATAACAACAATATATTATCTACTCACAATCCACAATATATAAATGAAAGATATACAAAATAATAAAGAGCTAGGGAAAGAATTATCAAACCAAGACACCAAGATTTATAGTGGTTTGGCTACGAAGCTCTTCTTCGCCCTACTCCACTCCCCGAGTATCCGAATCCAGATTTCACTATGTCAACAAGCTCCCTTTAGGCGGAGAAAACCGTTTACACGTCGCTTACGTTGTTTTCCGACACTAAGCTGAATGTTGAGTCCTAATCTTAGTTGGAACCAATATACCACTTCACCAATGTATTTTAAGAACTAAAGTACTAACCAACACACAATCTACACTATCGTATTTATACACTATCCGATCTTACACACTAGCACAAGATCAAGAAAATAGAGGTTTGGATATTAGAAGAAGATAGAAGAAATCACTAATCTACAACACTTCATTTCTTGGCGAATACGAGTGTTCTTTTCTTGCACTTGATAGAAGAAGGAAGAAGATGAGATTGGATCACTTGAAACAAGATTAAACTATGTTAGTGATCAAGAGATTTAGAAAGAGAAATAAAGCTTTATTGAGATAAAGAGATCTGAAAAATTCGTGCTAAGAGGTATGAAAAACTGCAGGGAATGGTGCAGTATGTATAGCCAAGACTGGGTAACGTCTCCTGATGGCGGTCCCGGCGGTCCCAGATATATCAGGGGGCCGTCCAGCCTATTAGGGGGCCGCTCCTAGGTAGACGTTCTCATTTTTGTCTTTTAGTGAGGAAGGTTGAAACTGGTATAGAACCTTCTGTTTGGGGGGGGGGGGAAGCAGTTTCAAATTTTTATAATTAAATAAAACATTTCTTTTATTAATAAAAATATTTTGTATATTTTTATTTTTGTAAAAATACTTTTGTAGAAATGTAATGGTCAAAAAATGTTTTCTTGATCACTAATCATGTTTAATGATTTGTTTATACATACCTTAAGTGATTTACGTTAAAATGGAAATTTACGATTAATAACACGTAAACGTTTATTTTTATCGTAGACGTTTTTATATTTTGTCATCTTTAAAATGTAGAGGAGTCGAAAACTATAAATAACTTTTTTAGGCATTATTTGTATTAACACTGGGGTCATGTGGTGTTATTTCTTGGCACATATCATTATTAAATTTTCTTTCGTGTATATAGGACAAAATGATAGTGAGAGGATACTTAAGATTATACTTACATACTCGGTGAGCAAACATCTTCCTTTCTAATAAGCATTTTGGTTAAATGGTTTATTTCTTTATCATATTGTCATTTGCTTTTGTGTTTTGTTCTTCTATTTATGTAGGTGATAGCGACACCGACAAGATGCTTGAAACATGACTTATATAATCAGTGATCAAAGCTTTCCCTTTCTAATAAGCATTTCTTTAAACTCTAATATGTGGTCATGGGTGTTGGTTGTGCGCATTTATTATAATCTATGTTTTTATGCACTCTATTATATCGTTTAAAGTCTCATATGTGGTTATAAGTTATGATTTTATGTAATTAAGTTGTAACACCCGCAAAATATGTGGAAGCGAAAAGGTATCAGGGGCATTACTTCATAATACAATAGCACAAGATATAAGAAAACGACCTCTAAATGAGTCATTTAAAAAACAAGTTGTCTCAAGTTTACATAAAATGGAAATCAGAGTTTAAAAATACAACGAGGACAAGTAGTGCATGAAAACTCCATGAGAATGTAGTCTTGAATGCATGAAGACCCAAAGCACTTGAATTGCGCCTTAGCAAGTTAGGCACCTGAGAAATACATGCTTAAAATGTCAACATAAAGTTGGTGAGTTCATAGGTTTAAGTAAAATATTAATGAAAACCAAAGTGATTTAGTATCCTACTGCTTTCCCCCTATTATCATGAAAAAGTGTTTAGTGTACTACTGCTCACTCACGTATCAGGAAAAGTGTTAGTGACCTACTGTTCCTCACAAATAAACAAAAAGTATTTAGCAATTAGTGACGTTCAACAAGAGTAGTGGTACGACCACAAGATTTAAAGTGTATGACTATTGTAACATACAATATCACAAAAAGTGATTACGATTTCACTAAGCACATGACACCGAGGCTACAACAATGTATGTGTCCAAATTAGTGACAACCCGCGATTTTTGGAACTTTAAATTACTATTTTACCCTTTACACTTTTGGTCCGACTTGATCTTTTTTGACTTTTTGACCTTTTACTGTCGCATAAAACGATTATCGCGTAGCCGGTAAAATTTCAAAACATATTTAAATAATAAATCATATTTATTATTACTTATCTCTCATTTATAAATTTATTTTTCAAATTTATTTGACTTACAAACGAGAAGATATCTCGCAAATTGTGAAAAAACCACACCACAGCGCGTTTACTGATACGAAAATAATTAAATTATATTTAATTATCACAATTTATTTAATAAAAATATTTAATAAATTATTTAACATTTGATTCAAAAACGTTTGTTAAAGACGCGAATACTAAAGTTAAAGTTTCATTTTTTCAGACAAAGCTTACCCGTGATACCCGATGACTACCAAATAAATAACAAACATTTGAAATAAATTTTATAAAAACTTTTATGAAATACTATTCGTGTAAATACTCACTTTTCGTGGAAAAATCATTTTGAACGCAAAGGATTAATTTTTGTGTCTTGAATCAACCGTTAACTAGCCGAAACATGTACCGAATCATTATTTTACAAAAGATTACACTTTTGGTCCTTGTGGAAATATTTACACCATTAACCCTAATCTATTTGGAATTTGTCATTTTGTTTTACAACTTTTGAGTATATAAAGGAATCAATTAGGGTTTCACCTCATTTGTTATAACCCTAGCCACACACACACTCCCTCCTTAAAGTTTTTGGCGCTGTCACCCTTCTCCGGCCACCAGCCACCAGCACTCTCTCCACATCACCGTCTCCTTCTCTACACCGACGCCACCCTCTCCACTCTGACACAACCCTCACCACACCGACGCCACCATCTCCATGCCACCGCCACTTCTATCTCCACCAACCGACACCACCTCCTTTATCTCCACCACCTACGCACACCATCACAACCAACCTCATCACCACCATCCCCACCACGTCACATCCGCCGACATCATCACCATCTCTACCATGGCTCAGCTGCCACCAAAACCACCATCACCTTTACCCCTCATTTTCTGAGTTTGGATGGTTACTATTCTTTTATAAAAACTAGTAATAAACTTTGTGTGGTTTTGTTTGTTCTAACATGTTACAAGATTAGCCGGATCTAATGGTGGTTTAAATGGTTAAATAAATGTGTTATTATTATTTTCGTTTTTGTGTTTTATAGCCTTTACGGTGCGTTTGGAACTATGGTTCACAACCCACATAGGGTGTGTTTGGTTCTGCGATTTACAGCCCTAAAGGGGTGTTTGTTTCTGCGTTTAACAGCTTTCAGGGGTGTTTGTTGTTGTGGTTAACAGCCCCAATAGGGGTGTTTGGTTCAGCAGTAAGTGTGTGTTTGGTTTTGCTTATTTTTGTAAATTGTTTGATCTCGTCTTGATATATATTGTAACACGCGAGCATTTGCAACAATAATTAATTAAGGGGAAAAACATTGAATTTTGTTAATATGGGAAACGTCATATAAACGAATAGGTCATGTCGAAATTTATATAAATTTCTATACTTAGTAATTTTCACTTAAATTTCTATTATCTTAAAAACCCAATAAAATGACAAAGTTATATAGTTTTAAGATTATTAAATTGTAATTATACAATAACCCGGTGAATAAACAAAAACTATACTTTTACATATGAGACAACTAGTTTAACTAAAACCGTCAAGAAAACGAAATACTAAATTATAAAATATTATTTTATAATTCCCAACTAATAAACAAAATAATAACTTTTGTAAAAACTTTAAAAATGTCATTTATCTAACTCAAGACTTTAAAACGTGCGTATATTTTTATACAAGAACTCTTTATTAATTTATTTGGTGACTTCCGAGCACATGTCGAATTATCTTGTTTCAATTAATTTTCTCGCGTTTCTTATATAACGCTTGCAAAGTATTATATACTACGACTATTTTTATCATTCTCGTCTTCCTTTTTCTTATATATAATACTCGCCACGTATTATATATTTTTCTTGTCTTTCATAGGTAATATATACGTAATATATTACATACTTTGCTTTTACCTTTTGGTTATTTTATTTAACCAACCACCAAACTATTACAACTTGAAATCTAAATCTTTTATCAACGTGTCGCGTTGATGTAATTATCCATAAGAAAACCCAAATACATCATCCTAAGCTAGTGGGACTTAGCCGTTACGTTAAACCGTAACTTCTTGGTCGAGCCGTTCCGGTTTCCATTGTGTTGTGCCTAGTATTTACATTTCTGCCAATTGTCCTACAACTTCGAGGTGAGTTCATAGCCCTACGTTTTACTTGTTTTATATTTACCTTATAACTTTTGGGGTAAGAACATGCTCATTTACAAGCTTATTTACTCTAATGATTTCAAACTATTATAAATGTTCGTTTCCAAACTCGGTTACATGATTGATATCATACTTTGTTTACTTATAGATGCAATTACTTAAAGCCTTTCTTTTGGAAATAAGTTGGTTACTTTTACTATGGACACAATTACTTTATGTTACCTTTTCATGATTACGTGTTGCCTAAGTTGCGAATAGACCACTAATGCCCGAACTATCATGAACCGTTAATTTCTTAACCGACCATACTGGTTAAGTGAGCGCGAATGTTGTAAATAGATCTATTGGGACTAATTATCTCTATCCGGGTAAGTAGCGCTTACTAGATTCGGGAGACACGAACAAACGGATATATACCATGTCGGATTTCACTAGGTGATCTTGGCCAGATACCTCTAGGGCAGTTAATTTCTTGTTTGGTATATAATATGCTACTTTAAAGTGAGCTTCGATGTCATGAGCTTAGCGCAATAGTAAATACATTTTATGTGAAGTTGTATTTGTTATAACTGTCACATGCTTTTTATAACTTGTGGTCCACACTGTTTTCGTTGAACGTTTCAAATTGCTAAATACTTTTCATAATACTATGAGTGAAGCAATATTCACTAAACGCTTTTGATTCTCGCAAATGCATTACTTAAACCTATGAATTCGCCAACTTTATGTTGACGTTTTAAGCATGTTTTTTTTGTGCTTAGCTCTGAACTTCTCTGATGTGCTATGTGGAGTCTACGTGCAATATGATATCATCTTTCAAGACTTTATTATCATTCATTCTTATTGTCATTTGAAAACTTAATTACGCTTCTGCAATGTTTTAAATTTTATTTCAAATCACTTATCCATTTTTAATAAATACAACGAGTTATGATTTTCAAAACGTCCATTAGTGGTCGTTCCCTTGATCTTGTGTGATGTATATTATGACGTCACGCCCTCGGACACGTATTCCATCCAGGCCCCGTCTGGGGGTGTGACAGATTGGTATTCAAAGCCAAGGTTATAGAGAACCAGGTAGAATATCTAGGTCTGGTCTATAACCAGTATGTGATCCTTATGTGCTTTTATGTGTGCCTTATACATGCTTTTGCTATGGCGTATATGTGAGTATCATCTTGCCTTGAGCCTGCTATGATATGGGTTTACCTCTGCCCTGCGTTTATGTTGCTTTGTGTTTATTTGTTTCCCTTAAGCTCTATTTTGCTATGAGCTTTCGTTTCTCTTGCGTTTATCTTTTCTCTTTGGTTACGTTTTTCTTACGTATATTTCCCCACCTGTTTGTATAGAAGTTGGCTAAATAAATACTTGTGAGTGACACAATGGTCCCTAAATCTTCCTAAGACATTGTGAGTGCACAATGGTCTCTAAACCTTTCTAAGACATTGTGAGTGACATAATGGTGTCATTTACTTATAAAACATCATGAATAATACGATGATCTTTAAAACTTTTCTTGACCTTACATTGTATCGTTTTACATAACTTTAAAACTCGTTACAGTCTGCTAACCCCACTTATTATCCTACTATTCGACTCTAAAGACGACTTTGAACACCCGCCCCATACTGTTGAAACATCTACATCATCTCATTACGTTTCAAATTTTCATACTTCTTGTAACTCCTAGGAGCATGCCGATTAATTCGCACATAACTTTAACCCATCACCTCATAACATCCCATTTTTGGAAACACGACTTTTGAAATTCGACTTATTTACTCCGTTCGATTTTGATGTAAATACCGACGACAAGACAAGGAATGAGTTCCACGAGGATCGAGTGTATTGTAACCCAACGAATTGATAATGCTATCGAAGCTAATGCTGTCTATGGGGCAAGAATCCACGTGGTTCATGATTAAATGGATCAGATTGTACGTTAGAAAGTCAAGGTGGCAAGGAATGCCAACAACATGATAAAACGACAACAGGTCGTGAGAGCTTACACTGCTAGACCAAATAACAAAATTTGAGATGTAGGAAAGTTACCCTTCTACAACAAGTGTAAGTTGCACAACACTGGGCCACGCACTAATGAGTGCAATAACTACGAGAGGGTTGACCATATGACTAGAGACTTTAAGACACCTATTTTGATAACAACTTAGAGGCAATAATGGCAAGTTAGAGACCTGAGGTACCTATTAGGAATGTAGAAAGCCAGGACATTACAATATAGTGATTGTCGAAGGCTGAAACGTGTGAACCAGAATTTGAAGGTAAAAACTCGCGGGAACTCTAAGGCCGTCAAAGATAACGTGGTTACTTGTGGGAGAGTTTTTTCCTTATCTATGTGATAACTCTAGTAGACTTAGACTGTAATCTCTAAGAGTTTTGCACTAGTACTTTCCTGTGAATTTCGTGTATTGTGCGGATTTTCTAAATTCTTATTGTTCAATTTGTGTCATGATCGATTTTTTAGTTACACTTCAATTCTCTAGTAAATGTATGTAAGCTACTACTTGAGTCTGTCACCGTCTTACAACCCATTTCACTATTATTATATAAACTGTCTTACTGTTATAAACTAACTGGATGGTATCCTATGAACTATTTTAGTGTCGTCTTATAAACATAGTTGTTGTTGCGTTATAAACTATTTTACCACCAGTTTTAAGTTTACAAACCGTTTGCTGATAGCTTCTTGTTTATTTTAACCCTTATAAACTATTTTGATATCATTCTATAAACCATTTTGTAACATTTATGATTATCCACTATTACCTTATTATTATCCGACTATCAATTAATGAATAACTCGTTTCCATTCTTATAACTAATTTTCGGTTAATTATAAACTCTTTGCTACCCTCATTTAATTTACTTTGCAAGTCATCTTACAAACTATTTCGTTGTCACCTCATGAATTATTTCGTTGTCATTTATAAACTATTTTGCTGTCAATGTATGAACTATGTTTCGGGGGTTTCAGCATCTTATGAACAATTCGTGTCTCTTTATAAACCATTTACGTTGGCCTCTTTATAAACTGTTGGGTTTGTCAAATCGTAAACACATTGTACCCAATACATTATAAACAGTCACGTAACTTTCTCGTAAACTATTTTGTTATCATCTCATAAAACATTTCCCGTTATCTTACAAAATATCTTGTGTCGTTATATAAACTACCTTATTTTCATTACCACGAACTGTTTTGCTACCTTATAAACTATATCATTTATACCGTATAATTTTTTTTAAACATAACATTAGTTTGACGAAATGAGCATTTTATCATTAGTTCCTAAATTATGCATTGCCTAATCACCTATGTATAATTCAGGAAGGACCATGCTATGCTGGGAGTAGTCACCATAAAAATTTTGTCAAATTACCCTTATGTTGCATCTCTATTTTCTTCCCTTCCTCTACATTGTCAACGAGATTAGATTGTACTCGTGTTTTATTAATATTTTGCTTGCGTATTCATGAGTAATGTCGGTCACGTGTATTCACATTCGTAAGCGTCATAACTAAGTACCTTTTCTTCAACCATAGCATATAGAAACACCACACCCTTAGCCGAGAGACCAAATCATGCTTCTTGTAGTCATGGAAATTACGGATTGTAAGGTTCTAGAATGTAATGAACATATCACCCTAATTGGATTATAACCAATAGAACTAGAAGATTTTCTTCAATATACTTACCTTTTAGTGAGATAGAATCACGTGAATTATGAGATTCCTCGTACCGACAAAACCTTTGTGAATCTGAAGTTAAAGCAAGGGGATTTATAATACCAATTTCCTCATAGTGGGAAGCTCCAGTATTGTTTGTCAAAAAGAGGGATGGATCCTTTAGGATGTACAATGACTACTGAAACTTTAACAAGCTAACCGTGAAGAACCGTTACCCATTACCTAGTATAGACGATCTTTTCGATCAACTACGGGGATCTAGCGTCTACTCGAAAATTGACCTAAGGACTAGCTACCACCAACTAGAGTTCGAGAAAAATATATTTCTTAAACGCATTTAGACTACGAACAAGGGGTATTCATGGATCTATGATTAACTGCTATGGCATAACCGTACTTGGATAAGTTTGTGATAGTATTCATCAATGATATCTTTATCTACTCAAGCAGAAATAAGGATCGTGAGGAACACCTTAGGCATATCTCGGAATTGCGTAAGAATAAGGAATTGTATGCCAACTTCTCTAAGTGTGAATTCTAGCTCTTGAAAGTGTAATTTCTAGGTCACATTGTTGATAGTCAAGACATTCACGTCGATATCGCTAAGAGTGAGTCAATCAAGGATTAGGCAACACCTGCGACTCCAATGAAGATACGCAAATTCTTAGATCTTGCCAGTTACTACTGAAGATTTATTGAAGATTTCTTTAGGATAGAGAAACCTCTAACCTAACCGACTCAGAAAAAAATGAGAAATACGAATAGGAAGAGGAAGAAGAGGAAGCCCTTCAACTGTAAATGTAGAAACCTTGTAGTGCACCAATTTTTGGATTTATCCGACAGAACGGAAAAACTTTGTGGTTTATTATAACACCTCGCATAATGCATTAGGAACTAAAATTAGGCATAAGGAGAAGGTGATAGCTCACGACTCTCTACAACTAAAAGTTTATGAGAAGAACTGCACGACACACGACCTAGAATTTGGATAAATAGTGCTTACTTTAAAGATTTAGGAACACTACCGATATGGCATGAGTATGAACTCGAACCCGCTAATCACCAGAACCCGTTCAAAAGATCTAGGAACACAATCGTGTCTTACCACTCAGCAAAATCTTAAGGCCTCACTTGAACTACCTGATCTCATTCTTAAGTTATTAATTTTGCCTTTACAAATCCTTACAATCATGAACTGTTTTTGGAGCTAACAAACTTGTTGCACTCTTGAGCTAATGAATTTGGTTGAATCTCAAACTAACTGACAAAGTGCAATATTCCACCACTTATCACATAAGCTCTCCCACGAGCTCCTCCCATTTGTTGACTTTTATTATGGGGATATTGTTTCTTGAAATGTCCTCACTCTTCACATCCCATCGCCGTCTGTTATAGTTGTTGTTGTTATGTTTGCTGTTGTTGGGTCCGTGAACAGTCCCAGCTCGTACAACCTTATCCACTAGGTAATACAACCTCCCCCTTAAACCAGATAAACATCTCTCGACAAAACATCTAGTCGAACTATTCATTTCGGGACACTAGTACGAAAACTTCGGTCATGATACATCCTAGTACTGTCTAAGTAAGTAAATACTTACATCCATTAACCTCGCCCGATATTAATCATCAAACATTACAGATATCAGAAACTAGACTCTGCCCTTAAACATTTAAAACTTTATACAGACATACCCACGCGCCTACACTTTCTCTTTTGATGTTTTCACTATTGAGAGACTTTCTTTATAACACGTTTATATCAATCATAAAACTTGTAATGATATTTCTCTAAAATACCTATTCTGATGAGTTATATATCCTGGTCAAACCTAGCCCAAAATTTATGTATATTAAGAAGTGTCGAAACATCAAATTTTGCAGAATAAAGATTATCAACCCCATGTTCAAAACTGCTTTATTAAATCTTGAATCTTTTGTTGGTCACACAATCGGTTAACACAAATCGAATCCCTAGACGAGATTCCTTTAAGGGGTAGGTACTGTGACAACCCGCGATTTTGGAACTTTAAATTACTATTTTACCCTTTGACTTTTGGGTCCGACTTGACTTTTTGACCTTTTAATGTCGCATAAAAACGATTACCGAGTAGCCGATAAATTTTCAAAACATAATTAAATAATAAATCATATTTATTATTACTTATCTCTCATTTACAAATTTATTTTTCAAATTTATTTGACTTACAAACGAGAAGATATCTCGTAAATTATGAAAAACCACACACAACGCGTACTGATACGAAAATAATTAAATTATATTTAATTATCACAATTTATTTAATAAAAATATTTAATAAATTATTTAACATTTGATTCAAAAACGTTTGTTAAAGACGCGAATATTTAAGTTAAAGTTTTATTTTTCGGACAAAGCTTACCCGTGATACCCGATGACAACCAAATAAATAACAAACATTTAAAATAAATTTTATAAAATTTTTATGAAATACTAGTCGTGTAAATACTCACTTTTCGTGGAAAAATCATTTTGAACGCAACGGCGTAATTTTCGTGTCTTGAATCAACCGTTAACTAGCCGAAACATGTCCCGGACCATTATTTTACAAAAGATTACAATTTTTGGTCCCTGTGAAAATATTTACTCCATTAACCCTAATCTATTTGGCACTTGTCACTTTGTTTTACAACTTTTGAGTATACAAAGGAATCAATTAGGGTTTCACCTCATTTGTTATAACCCTAGCCACACACACACTCCCTCCTTAAAGTTTCCGGCGCCGTCACCCTTCTCTGGCCAACTTTCGACCACCAGCAGCCGTCACTCTCTCCACACTACCACCTCCCTCTCTACACCGACGCCACCATCTCCATACTGACGCCACCCTCACCACACCAACGCCACTATCTCCACGCCACTCCCATTGCTATCTCCACCAACCGAAGCCACCTCCTTCATCTCCACCACCGACGCACACCTTCACAACCAACCCCACCACCGTCGCATCTCATCACCACCATCCCCAACATGTCACAGCCGCCGACATCATCACCATATCTATCGTGGCTCAGCCGCCACCAAAACCACCATCACATTCACCCCTCATTTTCCAAGTTTGGATGGTTACTTTTCTTTTATAAAAACTATTAATAAACTTTGTGTGGTTTTGTTTGTTCTAACATGTTACAAGATTAACCGGATCTAATGGTGGTTTAAATGGTTAAATAAATGTGTTATTATTATTTTCGTTTTTGTGTTTTATAGCCTTTAGGGTGCATTTGGAATTGTGGTTAACATCCCACATAGGGTGTGTTTGGGTAGCTTTTAAGTCTTTTTAGCTTAGTTAGCTTATTTAGAGCTTATTAGCTTTTGTCTTAGAAACTTTTAAGTACTTAAGCCCTTAGCTTCTTTTGCTAACTTATTTTTGTTTTTAATTGCTTATTAAGTGTAGTTTCCCATTTTTTTAGCTTATTTCCGCTTATTTGTTCTTAAATTGCCAACAAATTTTAGCTTTTTAGCCCTTAGTTAAAATAGCATTTTCTGTCATTTTCTATTAGCTTTTTCCAGCTTATTTTTGAGTCTATAAAAAAGTTATTTTTTTAAATTTGCTTATTTTTATCTGTTTTATAAGTTTGTAAAAAGAAAACAAAAAAATAGTTTTTGCAAAAAGGGAGGCCAAGGATTCGAACCCTAGACCTCCCCTTTAACACACACAAGTCTCACCTCAAACACACACTAACCACGGTGCCAGTAGGACCATCTGGTCACTACTCCACTTGGTTTATTTTTATACACATTTTCCCATTTTTAGCTTTCAGCCACTTTTGGCTTATTTCTGGCTTATCTAGATAAGCTGGCAACACCATTTTAATTTTCCTAGATTCAGCACACTCTAAGCTACTTTTCAATATTTTTTCAGATTTTTCCCATTAAGTTTACTATTTTTAATTAATTTTTCTTTTTAAAACAGTTTTTAAATCATAATAAATTATTAAAAAGTCAAAAAAATATAATTCTTTTTTTCAAAATTTTCTTTTATCATTTAGCACTTAGGAAAATTAAATTTGCTTTCGTAGGGTTAAATTTTTAGAAGTTCATTTTTTAAAGAACGGGATTTGAATCCCGTTCTCGTTCTTCGTGTTTTAGCCTTATTCGCTTTCGTTTTTAGGTTTCCTTTACTTGTTTTAGCATTATTATTGTAGAAATAGGAAAACCAATCCAAAAATCTTAAACCATTCAAAAACGCGATCACGAACGTATACCCGATTTTCAATTCACACCTCGTTGGGAGAACGACCCGGGTAGATTTTTGAGGGATTTTGTTTTGGATAGAAACGAATCTTTTAAAAGCTTCTCGGAATACTTTAGCCTTATTATTTATATATTTATTATATATTTATATAATTAAAGGGTTGAATTTAATTACGACACCTTGATGGGTGATTAATAAAGTTTTCCGAATTTCTTTTTCCGTATTACACATGAAAATCCTTTCATATTCTTTTCTAGGTAAAGCGTTGTAAATAAGCATTTTGGCTTCGTGATTTTTCGCAAGTCTTTTCTTAAGATCATCATTTTGTTTTTCAAAAGGGAAAACCTCATCTAGTTTGGTTTTTGGATTATTTTGAATGGGTTGAAAATCACCTTGATAATAACATGCCAAAGATCAAGATCTTTTGATTTTACATACATTTCAAATCTATTTTTCCAATAGATAAAACTATCGCTTTCAAAAAATAGTGGTCTTTGCATAGATTGCCCTTTTAGATATTTGTCGAAACCATAGATTGATCCAAGATTTCAAATACAATATATTTTAAAAATCTTGAGTGACCTCGGCTTCTGATACCAATTGGAAACTAGAAGGGGGGGAGGTTGAATAGTTTACCAGTTAATTGGCTTTTTAAAAGTTTGCTTTAAAAATTAATTAGATTCGATTTGTATGTTTCAATCAACCAACAATATGAAACAATCAATAAATCTATCTACTCAGAATCACAATATAAATAATGAAAGATATATAAAAAACAATAAAAGAGATAAGGGAAAGAATGATCAAACCACAACACCAAGATTTATAGTGGTTCGGCTACGAAGCTCTTCTTCGCCCTACTCCACTCCTCGAGTATCCGAATCGAGATTTCACTATCTCAACAAGCTCCCTTTAGGCGGAGAAAACCGTTTACACGTCGCTTACGTTGTTTTCTGACACTAAGCTGAATGTTGAGTCCTAATCTTAGCTGGAACCAATCTACCACTTCACCAATGTATTTTAAGAACTAAAGTACTAACAAACACACAATCTACACTATCGTATTTATACACTATCCGATCTTACACACTAGCACAAGATCAAGAAAATAGAGGTTTGGATATTAGAAGAAGATAGAAGAAATCACTAATCTACAACACTTCGTTTCTTGGCGAATACGAGTGTTCTTCTCTTGCACTTGATAGAAGAAGGAAGAAGATGAGATTGGATCACTTGAAACAAGATTAAACTATGTTAGTGATCAAGAGATTTAGAAAGAGAAAGAAAGTTTTATTGAGATAAAGAGATCTGAAAAATTCGTGCTAAGATGTAACACCCCCATTTTTACATATAGCAGCGGAAGCTAATCTAGGGTATTACTTCATGGATACAAAAATCATAATCATAGAAAACGACTCAAAAGAGACGTTTATTCAAAAGATACGTTATCATTCATTTAAAATCAGAGTTTTAAAAAGGAAGGTCCCAAAATCTAGTTACATACAATGTGAATGATAATAAGTTTTAGCCATCTTCATGTCCATGCCACTCCGTGCCATAAGTTGCTCAATTACCTGAGATAAACATACTAAAATGTCAACACAATAGTTGAGTGAAATTCATAGGTTTGAAATGTAATAGTTGAATACAAGTTATCATAATGGAAATATTGGTATTTGTTTATACATACCTTAAGTGATTTACGTTAAAATGGAAATTTACGATTAATAACACGTAAACGTTTATTTTTATCGTAGATGTTTTTATATTTTGTCATCTTCAAAATGTAGAGGAGTCGAAAAATATAAATAACGTTTTAGGCATTATTTGTATTAACACTAGGGTCATGTGGTGTTATTTCTTGGCACATATTCATTATTAAATTTTCTTTCGTGTATATAGGACAAAATGATAGTGAGAGGATACTTAAGATTATACTTACATACCCAGTGAGCAAACATCTTCCTTTCAAATAAGCATTTTGGTTAAACGGTTTATTTCTTTATCATATTGTCGTTTGCTTTTGTGTTTTGTTCTTCTATTTATGTAGGTGATAGCGACACCGACAAGATGCTTGAAACATGACTTATATAGTCAGTGATCAAAGCTTTCCCTTTCTAATAAGCATTTCTTTAAACTCTAATATGTGGTCATGGGTGTTGGTTGTGCGCATTTATTATAATCTGTGTTTTTATGCATTCTATTATATCGTTTAAAGTCTCATATGTGGTTATAAGTTATGATTTTATGTAATTAAGTTATAACACCTGCAAAATATGTGGTAGCGAAAAGGTATCAGGGGCATTACTTCATAATACAATAGCACAAGATATAAGAAAACGACCTCTAAACGAGTCATTTAAAAATAACCTCGTTGTTTCATTGAAATAAATAAGTGAAAAACAAGTTGTCTCAAGTTTACATAAAATGGAAATCAGAGTTTAAAAATACAACGAGGACAAGTAGTGCATGAAAACTCCATGAGAATGTAGTCTTGAATGCATGAAGACCCAAAGCACTTGAATTGCGCCTTAGCAAGTTAGGCACCTGAGAAATACATGCTTAAAATGTCAACATAAAGTTGGTGAGTTCATAGGTTTAAGTAAAATATTAATGAAAACCAAAAGTGTTTAGTACCTACTGCTTCACACATAGTATCATGAAAAGTGTTTAGTGACTACTGCCTCACTCACAGTATCATGAAAAGTGTTTAGTGACTACTGCTTCACTCACAATATAACAAAAAGTATTTAGCAATTAGTGACGTTCAACAAGAGTAGTGTGGACCACAAGATTTAAAGTGTATGACTATTGTAACATACAATATCACAAAAAGTGATTACGATTGCACTAAGCACATGACACCGAGGCTACAACAATGTATGTGTCCAAATTTGTGACAACCCGCGATTTTTGGAACTTTAAATTACTATTTTACCCTTTAACTTTTGGGCCCGACTTGACTTTTTGACTTTTTGACCTTTTACTGTCGCATAAAACGATTACCGCGTAGCTGGTAATTTTCGAAACATATTTAAATAATAAATCATATTTATTATTACTTATCTCTCATTTACAAATTTATTTTTCAAATTTATTTGACTTACAAACGAGAAGATATCTCGTAAATTGTGAAAAACCACACACAACGCGTACTGATACGAAAATAATTAAATTATATTTAATTATCACAATTTATTTAATAAAAATATTTAATAAATTATTTAACATTTGATTCAAAAACGTTTGTTAAAGACGCGAATACTAAAGTTAAAGTTTCATTTTTTAGATAAAGCTTACCCGTGATACCCGATGACTACCAAATAAATAACAAACATTTGAAATAAATTTTATAAAAACGTTTATGAAAACTATTCGTGTAAATACTCACTTTTCGTGGAAAAATCATTTTGAACGCAAAGGCGTAATTTTTGTGTCTTGAATCAACCGTTAACTAGCTGAAACATGTCCCGAATCATTATTTTACAAAAGATTACACTTTTGGTCCCTATGGAAATATTTACACCATTAACCGTAATCTATTTGGCACTTGTCACTTTGGTTTACAACTTTTGAGTATATAAAGGAATCAATTAGGGTTTCACCTCATTTGTTATAACCCTAGCCACACACACACTCCCTTCTTAAAGTTTCTGGCGCCGTCACCCTTCTCCGGCCAACTTCCAGCCACCAGCCACCAGCACTCTCTCCACACCACCGCCTCCTTCTCTACACCGACGCCACCCTCTCCACACCGACACCACCCTCACCACACCGACGCCAGCATCTCTACGCCACCGCCACTACTATCTCCACTCCTTCATCTCCACCACTACGGGCACTATCCATTCAAAACTGCAAACCTCATTTCACCGCGCTATCTCATCACCACCATCCCCACCACGTCAAGCCCGCCAACCTCATCCTTCTATACCCGGCTCTGCAGGCCACAAAACCACCACCCATCACCTTCTCCCTTATTTTCTGAGTTTCGGATGGTTACTTTATTTTATAAAAAACTAGTAATACACTTTGTTGTGGGTTTTGTTGTTCTATACATGTTACAGATTAACCGGATCTAATGGTGGTTTAAATGGTCTAATTAAATGTGTTATTTATTATTTTCGTTTTTGTGTGTTATAGCCTTTAGGGATGCGTTGGAACTGTGGTTAACATGTAACCCACATAAGGTGTGTTTGGTTCTGAGGGAGATTTACAACACTACAAGGGGTGTTTGTTTTTTGCGTTTAACAGCTTTCAAGGGGTGTTTTGTTGTTTGTGGTTAACAGCCCCATCAGGGGTGTTTGGTTCAGCCGTAAAGTGTGTGTTTGTTTTGCTTACTTTTGTAAATTGTTTTGGTTCGCGGGGGTCTGTTTTATATTGTATAACACACGAGCATTTGCAACATTAATTAATTAAGGGGAAAAAAAACCATTGAATTTTGTTTAATATAGGAAACGTCATAATAAAAACGAATAGGTCATGTCGAAATTTAATATAAATTTCTATAACTTACGTATTTTTCACTTAAAATTTCACTTTTATCTTAAAACCCAAAAATATGACAAAGTATTTAGTTTTAAGATTAGTAAATTGTAATTATACAAATAACCCCGGTGATGAACAAAACCTAAATATATTTAACATAAGAGACAACTAGTTTAACTCTAAAACCGTCAAGAAAACGTAACTTACCTAAATTTAAAATTATTTTTTTTATTCCCAACTAAAAATCAAAGTAATAAACTTTTGTAAAAACTTTAAAATGTCACATTTATCTAACTCGAGACTTTTAAATCAAGTGTCGGTATATATTTTTATACAAGAAACTCTTTATTAATTTATTTCGGTGAGTTCCGAGCACATGTCGAATTATCTTTGTTTCACTTTAATGTTCTCGCGTCTTTCTATATAACGCTTGCAAAGTATTATATCACTACGTCTATGTTTAATCATTCTCGTCTTCCTTTTACTTATATATAATACTCGCCACCGTGCATTATATATTTTTCTTGTTTTCATAGGTAATATATACGGGAAAATATTACATACTTTGCTTTTACTTTTGGTATATTTTATTATAACCAACCACCAAACTATTACAACTGAAATCTAAATATTTTATAATTGTCGCGTTGTTGATGTAACTATACATCGGGAGAAAACACAAATACATTCATCCTAAAGCTAGTGGGACTTCGCCGTTAAGTTTAAACCGCTACTTCTTGGTCGTGCTTTGAGTTTCCGTTGCGCAGGTTGCCTATTATTTAATTTCTGCCAATTGTCCTACAACTTTGAGGTGAGGTTCATAGCCCACGTTTTAATTTTTTATTTTACCTTATAACTTTTTGGTTTCATTTGGTAGAACATGCTCGTTTACAAACTTATTTACTCTAATGATTTAAACTATTAATAATTGTTCGTTTTGCTAACTCGGTTAAATCGATGGATATCACACTTTGCTTTTTCTTATGGATGCATTTACTTTAAGCCTTTCCTTTTGGAAATACGTTGGTTATTTTACTATGGACCAACAGGTACTTTATGTTTTCCTTTTCCTGATTATTGTTGCCTATAGTTGCGAATGACCACTAAAAATTGCCCCGAACTATTCATGAAACCATTAATTTTCTTAACCGACCATACGGTTAAGTGCAGCATGATTGTTATGTAAATAGATCTATTGGGACTATTTATCCCCCTATCCGGGTAAAGGTGCGCTTACTAGTTTGGGAGAACGAAACAAACGTATATATACCATGTCGGATTTCACTAATTGATCTTGGTCAGATACCTCTAGGGCAGTTAATTTCTTGTTTGGCATATAAAATGCTACTTTAAATTGAGCTTCGGTGTCATGAGCTTAGTGCAACAGTAAATACCTTTTATGTGAAGTTGTATTTGTTAAAACTGTCCCATGTGTTTTATAACTTTTGGTCCACACTATTTTCGTTGAACGTTTCAAATTGCTAAATAATTTTCATAATACTGTGAGTTAAGCAGTATTCACTAAACGCTTTTGATTCTCGCAAATGCTTTACTTAAACCTTTGAATTCACCAACTTTATGTTGACGTTTTAAGCGTGTTTTTTAGGTGCTTAGCTTTGGACCTCTCTGATGTGCTATGTGGAGTCTACGTGCAATATGATATCATTTTCAAGACTTTATTATCATTCGTACTCGTTGTCATTTGAAAACTTAATTACGCTTCCGCAACATTTTAAATTTCATTTCAAATCTTGTAAGACTTATCCATTTTTAATAAATACATCAAGTTATGATTTTCAAAACGTCCATTAGTGGTCATTATCTTGATATTGTAGGATGTATATTATGATGTCACGTCCCCTGATATGTATTCCATCCAGGCCCCGTCTGTTGATGTGACAAAATTTATGGAAAGAATGTGCCCGTGTAGATGTTCAACCTGTAACATCTAAAGTTCGAGATGGTATACATCTATTAGTTCGGTTCTCCAAAACTTGTAAGCGCTACTTACCCGAACGAGGATGTCAATACCAAATAAATATATTTATAACACTCGTACTTACATAAAGTAATTAACGGTTCATGATAGTGGGCATATTGTGTTATCGCTACTTAGACTAATCCGTAATCATTGTAAAAATTGAAAAGTATTGTACTTGCGTCCTATTGTAAAAAAAGCAAGGTATCTTACCTCGAGATTTGTAAAATATTGAATAACAAGTTAAAGCGAGGCTATAAACTCGCATAGTCTTGAAAAGTAATCGCAGTGTTATAAAATAAACGAGCATGTAAACAAGTTTGTGAACGAGTTTGTAAATGAGCAAGTAAACAAGTTGGTAAACGAGTTATGAAAGCGAGTATGCAAACGAGTTTGCCATTATATCGTTTTGCATAACTTTGAAATTCGTTACAGTCTGCCGACCCCACTGGTTATCCTACTATTCGACTTTGAAGACGACTTTGGACACCCGTCCCATACTGTTGAAACATCTACGTCATCTTGTTACGTCTCAATTTCTATTACTTTTTGTAACTCCTAGGAGCATACCAATTAATTCGCACACAACTTTAACCCATCACCTCATAACATCCCATTTTTGGAAAACGAATTTTTGAAGTCGACTTATTTTGATTTCCTTTACTACCGTTCGATTTTTAAGTAAATACCTGTCGACAAGACAAGGAATGAGTTCCTCAGAGGATCGAGAGTATTGTAACCAACCGAAATGCTAATTGCTATCGAAGTAATACTATCCTATGAGGGATTAATAACCCACACACGGACC
This sequence comes from Tanacetum coccineum, assembly GCA_026074375.1. Lineage (NCBI taxonomy): Eukaryota > Viridiplantae > Streptophyta > Magnoliopsida > Asterales > Asteraceae > Tanacetum > Tanacetum coccineum. The sequence continues at coordinate 115,403 of BQNB010000643.1, read as the reverse complement.
CCAATCGCTATTATAACAATTAATAATAAGAATAAATAAGAATCCACATGGCTCGCGACTAAATGGATTAGGTCATACATTAAGAAACCAAGGTGGTAAGGAATGCCAACAACAAAATAAATGACAGAAGGCTGTGAGAGCTTACATTGCTAAACCAAATTACAAGAACGGATATGTAGCAAAATTTCCCTTCTACAACAAACGTAAGTTGCACCACACTAGACCATGCACTGTGAAGTGCAATAACTACAAGAGTGTTGGCCATGTGAGTAGAAATTATAGGATACCTATTTCGATAATCAAGCTTTAGAGGCCGTAGTGGAAATAGAAATCTGAACCATGCGACAGTATTTTGGAGGTTAAACTCGTAGGAACCTCTAACGCCGTCAAGATAACGGTGATACTTCAAGGAGAGACCGTTCTTAAAAAACCTACTGCTAGCCCTAGCGGTAATAAGAAGAAAGGTGTGGCACATACTAATGAGGTTAGTAATTCAAATCCATTTGATGTTCTTAATTTAGTTGATAATGATGTGGAGTTTGGTACCAATGGAGGGACTAGAAATTTGGTTATAAAAGGCTAATTCGAGTGGATCCTCTTTCATGAATGTCAAAAATAGTAGTACTAGTAATACTCCTATTATTGATAAAATCAGGAAGTTTGAAGATTTACTTATTGATGGGCAATCTATTCTTGTGGATGAAGCTGGTATTCCTTTGAAGAAAGTAGAGTGTCCGGGTGATTATGATAGTGAAGATGAGGTTGCATTAGTTGATAATGATATGGCTCGTTCTTTGGCTTCAAAAAAGATAGGTTTTGGCACTCAAAGTTTGCTGAAACAATGAAGGGATTCTTATGGTAATGGTGACTATGATGAAGACCCTTACGATGATGATATGTATTATAACACCTCGTGTTTTAGGTCATTGTATGACATTATGTAATTCACAATTTATTTTTAGGGTTTTACGCGTTTGCTCTTAAATCGTAATCGTTAAGCTAAATCGCGTAAACTAAAAATAATCATTCAATGTAAACGGGCATTAAACGATTAAACGTTTACATCAAGCAAGTGTTAAATGATTATTATAAGGATAATTATCAACTTTGTTCATCTTATTTTTATTGGTTACGTAAAATGCTTACGTTTCTTTTTTTTTTTTTTCTTTTTATTTTTTTTTTTTTTTTTTTTTTTTTGCGATAAAATGCGTTTCGGCATTCCCGGAAGCACCAAAACCTAACTACGCTTAAACGAATACCCACGATTATACCCAATACACAAAATAATCAATATAACATCACATATATGTGTATGTGGCCGAATTCCAAGGGATAGGACCAAAGAAATATCTAAGTGCATGAATTTTGCCCTAAATATCTAGATATTACAAATATCAAGGGAACCATGTCTTACACCACCACATGCTCTTGACCAATTGCCCTAGGAACCTTCCTTGAGGCCTTCCTTGAGTCCTTGGCTTAGTATAAAAGGCCTAAGCTAGCAAGTAACACACATCTTCCATTTTCCAAGGTGTAAAATCAAACAAGCTCTCCCATTTCCTTCTCTACAACCCACGGCTCAAAACCTCAATAATACACAATCCATAGTTTGATTTTCTTTCACCATATTAGTGTTTACATATCATACTTAAGGTATTCTAAGAAGAATTGAAGGATTGGTTAAGCTTTGAAAGGGTTTTAACAAGATATTGCAAGATTAGGGTTTTTGGTTGAAATTAGGGTTTTCACCTTAATTTTAATATTTTTTTTCAAAAAAAAAAAAAGCCAGGTTGTTAATCACAAGGGTTTGTCGTGATTGTTATTCTTTTCTTTTTTACTATTCCAAACAAGGTTTATTTAAAAGATTAATTCATTTCATAACTAAGATTTTATGTGTTCATATGTTAAATTTAGTAAATCACATCTAGATACTTTCTTGAATATGTAAATGGATATTTACTTATGATTATTGTTATATGATACTTATTTACCTGTCACATGGATGCTAATATGATGTTATAAGGGATGTATAAGTGTTTTTTTTTTTTTTTAAAAACAAAATAAAAACATGTTGTTTAAGTATAAACATGTTTATGAGCAAATTAAAGGTTTCTAAAGTTAACTTATGAGTTACAAGTGAAAATGGTAGTTAAACTTGTTATCTTGAACACACTTGAGTAAAGTATGATCTAATGGACTTTATATATGTAAAACATAAGATAGAAATGTTGTGAAGTAGTTGTAATAAGGTGTTGAAGCTTAATGGTACAAAAATCAAGCTTAAAACATGTCTAAATCACAAAACCTCAAACTTTCTGTTTTGGTTCGATTTTGGAAGCAGCCATATTATGTTTTATAAAGATATTACATCTCATAAGGATTCCAAAATGATAAGAAACTCGAAAAATGGATTAATAACGAAGAAGATACACTAGTTACGAGTTTACGACGCTAAATACTTTATAAAACAAATTTTGTTAATAATGTTTCTATTCATGGCAGTACTAATACTTTGTAAAACATCCTTTAATATGATTTAAAAATTTCAATTAAGAGAAACTTGTTCGAAAGAATCGTCAAAAACGGAGCTATAACGAATAAGATACGACTAAAACGGGTTTTACGTTAATTAAAAGTATAAAAACGATTTTATAGCTGTTATGAATAGTAAAACACTATTCATCACAGAATCTCAAAAACCTAAAAATGTGATTTTATGATCACTCGTCTTAATACGAAAGCGTGGGCGTAAGAAACGCGAGAAACGGACTTAAAACGACAAAGTTATGTCATTTTTGCTAAAGGCGTTATTATAAACGTTTTTACTTTATAAATACGATTTCACGTAAACGATTAGATGGTGATATAGCTATATAGAATATATATGTTATTAGTTATCAAAGTGCTATATTACTAGGGAATTTCATAATGAGGCTTCTTCGGATGGCGTATTGACGAGTTGTTGGATTTACGATTTAAAGTGTCCTAACTCCTCGTACGTCATGTCATGACCTCTTAAATTATGATAGCCCGAACGATAGTACGATGATAACTATATAGGATTATATACAGTTGTTGTTAGACAACGTACTTGAATACTGATTCGACCTATATTAACTAGGTTGCATTCGGGCGTTAGCGTGACGCGTTTTTACTTGGGATATTTTGTTATCAGTTTACTCACTCAAGGTGAGTTCATAGCCCCATGTTTTACAATTATTAAATTACAAGTTTTTAGGGTGAGAAACATATGCATGTTTTACAAATTGGACGCAAGTGTATATTTTATCATGATTACGTGTTGCCTAAGTAGCGATAACCCACTATGCCCATGAATCATGAACTGTCAATTACTGGAATGTGAGCGCGAATGATTATAGATAGATCTATTTGGGATTGACCTCCCCGTTCGGGTGACTAGCTATCACTGGAAACGAACGTATATCATGTCGGATACTGGATGTTATGGGTTGAACATCATCACGGGCAATGTAGGCAATATTTATATATTGTATTCAATTATGTCGAGCTTCGGTGTCATGAGCTTAGGCATCGTAAATACATTTGGTGATGTCTGCATTGTTGCATTATCACGGAGGACGTCTTGCGGTCCTTGCATATACATTTACATTAAACTATGAAATTCACCAAACTTTTATTGTTGACGTTTTAATGCAATGTTTTTCAGGAGATCATTAAGCACGAGGTGCAAAGATACATTGGTGGTTATATTTTGAAGTCATGCATTAAAGATTTAGTCGCATTACATTTTGTATATCTGTTATGGGCTGGAAATCTTTGTAATAATAACAAGTCCTACTCAAATAAAGGGTTAAAAACCCACTCTCAAAGCTCATCCAACGTGGCAAATAAGATTCGAGTGCTATGTGACTACTCAGCTATACAAAACGTCATCACAAGTTTCTAATTGGTCAATTGTCTCAAGGAATGACAAGCGGGCATAAAACAAACACACTCAAAATGACAAAATTACACTTAAACAAGGCAAAAAGAAGCACAAGAGAGGGATCAAACCATGGATTGCCACACTGGCAATCCGTGTGCTCATTTTGATCTAACGGTTTCATACACTAATTGTGCATTAGTCGGTTAGGCTCGATGCATGCATGATTGATATACATGTTATAATATAAATGTATATTACTATAAGAGTCTTATATTAGCATACTTATATAATCTAATTTTGATTTCAGATATTATCATGTCAGATTCTGAACATTCTACAGTTACATACACATCAGTATCCGAGGACGATTCAGACATCGGTTCACCAGGAGTCGATGGACCACCTATTATGCCAGAGGACCCATATGCTTACATAATGGCTGCTTATGGGGTTCCACCATCGCCTGACTACATACCTGGCCCTAAGGTTCCACCATCGCCTGATTACATACCTGGCCCTGAGGGACCACCATCACCAGACTACGTGCCTGGCCCGGAGGAGCCAGAGCAGGCACCACCCTCACCCGTTTATTTACCTTATGTACCGGAGCCGGTGTACCCGGAGTATATACCACCCGAGGATGATGTCTTTCTAGCCGAGGAACAGCCATTGCATGTTGCTACCTCACCTACTGCTGAGTCACCAGGATACATTCCCGAGTCTGATCCAGAGGAGGATCCCGAGGAGGATCCAGCTGACTACCCTGCTGATAGGGATGATGATGATGAGGAGGAGGAGGAGGAGGAGCACCCAGCTCCGGCCGACTCTGTCCCACCTGTACACCGGATGACTGCCAGGATATCTATTCGGGATGAGCCATCCATATCACTTCCTCCTAGGGAAGAGGTCGAGAGACTTCTTGCCTTAACCACCCCACCACCATCACCACTTACTCCACTATCATCTCCATTACCACAGATACCATCACCAACACCCAATAGCCCTACTCATATTGAGATTCCCGAGAGTTGTTTACCTCTTCGGAAGAGGGTGCGTTTTGCTTCTCCCACCCCTAGTCGTGAGGTCGGGGAGAGTTCAGCAGCCGGTGCTGCTAGGCAGGATAGACCTACCATAGCGAGGGAGGACCTTTATGGATTTGTCGATATGGTTGATGTCCCTCCTAGATGTTCGACGTCTAGGGAGTTAGACTATGGCATTACGGATACATGGGATGATCTGGTAGGAGCCATCGATGAGATTGCACCGACCACCGTAGAGGGGGTCAATCAGAGGGTTACCGATCTTGCTACCATTGTTGAGGAGGAGACTACCAGCATGTATGGTATTATGGAGGATGCTCAAGATGACCGGTCTCAACTGAGAGGCCGAGTCAACTTGTTGTATAGGGATAGGCCTGTTCATCGTCGTTTAGCAGTAATGATAGAGAGAGAGGCTAAGATGGCTCGTGAGGCTTGGGGACTATCCATGGATGCTAGCGACTATGCACGTTCAGATGTTATGTCATTACGTACTACGGTAGTGGCGCAGAGTGCATTGATTTCAGAGTTACAGTCAGCAGATCACAGGAGACAGAGGGTGATTTCAGAGTTATTGGCATCAGACCACAAGAGACAGGTTCAGTTGACTAAGACATTGAGGTTGCTGAAAGGACTACAGACACAGATGGTCGAGTTTCAGAGGCAGCATGGACCCGCAAAAGAGCATAGCCTGATGCACCAAGAGGCTGATAGCAGTTCCCTAAATTGTTATGTGTACTATGCATGCATCCTTTCAGTAATATGGGTTATTCCCAGCGAGCAGACTATATACATGCTTGTTGTTTTATTTAGCTACCAGTAGAGTCTTTTGTTCAAGGTATTATCTACCTTGTTACAACCATACTAAGTTTTACGATATCCCGGCTATATGGCTTTAGTGTTTTTTTTGTCTTATAACCTAATGAAGTAAATCATCATTGTATTTGCGAACCAAACATGTATGTTTTCCAAGTTATATATAAATATGCAAAAAAAAAAAAAAAAAAAAAAACCACAAAAAAAAAAAAATGACTGATGATTACCCTACTCTCTGTAAATTGCATTATTATACCCATCCGTCGCTTTGGTAATACACAAAAATTTCAATAAAAGTTGTCATTTCACGTGTGAAGTGATCACGTTTTATTTTAAAGTGAAATGTAATGTCATATTTTATATTTTTATGAAATCTAAAACGGTATTATATTTTTCTTGTGATTTAAAGACAATGGCACCAACGAGAAGGACCACCGAAGGTTAAACAAGGCAACACCAACACTAGTCACTAACACTCATACCACTACATCTGTCACCAACGCCCAAATTTAGGCAATGATTAACGAAGGCGTTACTGCTGCACTGGCAGCACGTGATGCAACCCGAAATGGCGATGCACCCCAAACTTCAGAACGGGGTGTCAGAAGGCCTGGCAGGTTGCTCGTGAATGCACCTACCGGACTTCCTAAATTGCCCAACCTTTGGCCTTCAAGGCACTGGGGAGTTGTTTGGACTCACTCATTGGCTTTGAAAAGAAGGAGTCTTTCTACAGAATAAGCAACTGATCAAGTAGCAATGCCAGGTTAAAATTTGATACATGTCACCTGCAAAGGAAAATGCTCTTAAGTGGTAGGAACTCCGACCACTACACAGAAGCTCCCATGCAATGCCATGAGGAGCAACGAAAAAGATGATGACAGACAAATACTGCCCAAGGGGCAAAATTAAGAAATTGGAGTTCAAAATGTGGAATTTGAAGGTAAAGGGTAACGATGTGGTAACCTATAGCCAACATTTCCAAGAACTGGCACTAATGTGCGATCGGATTGTTTCCGTAGAAAAAAAGAAAAAAAAAAAAAAAAAAAAAAAAAAAAAAAAAAAAAAAAAAAAAAAAAAAAAAAAAGAAATAGACCAAGGTGAGAAAATGTCGGTGGCTTGCCCGACACGATCCATGGCAGTGTGATGGCAACTAAGCCAAAAACTATGCAAGATGCCATTGAGTTCACCACTGAACTCATGGACAAGAAGATCAACACTTGGGCTGAACGTCAGGCTGACAATAAAAGAAAGTCTGATGACACAGCCAGGAACAACCAGAATCAGCAACCAAACAAGAGACAAAACACTGGAAGAGCTTATGCCACAGGAAATGGTGACAGGAGACCATACGGAGGGCCTAGACCTCTGTGTTCCAAATGTAACTATCACCATGATGGTCCTTGTGCTCCCAAATGCCACAAGTGCAACCGATTTGGTCATTTAGGTCATGACTGCAAGAATCCCCTAAATGTCAACACTGGGCTAATCAGAGGGTTTGTTTTGAATGTGGTGCTCAAGGGCATTTCAAGAAGGATTGCCCAAAATTGAAGAACAACAACAACCGGGGTAATCAGGCTGGAAATGCCAAGGCTCAGGCAAAGGTGTATGCCGTGGGCAATGCAGGGGCAAACCCGGACAACAATGTCGTCACGGGTACGTTTCTCCTAAACAACCGATATGCATCTATTTTATTTGATACCGGTGCCGATAGGAGTTTTGTATCTACTGCATTTAGCTCTCGAATTGTTATCACTCCGACTGCATTAGATCATGATTATAATGTCGAACTAGCCGACGGGCGAATAGTTGGGTTAAACACTATTATCCGGGGTTGTACGTTAAACCTCTTAAATCATCCTTTCAACATAGACCTAATGCCCGTAGAACTAGGTAGTTTTGACGTGATAATTGGTATGGATTGGTTGGCAAAGTACCATGCCGTTATTGTCTGTGCGGAAAAGATCGTTCGTATTCCTTTTGGAGACGAAATTTTAATCGTTCGTGGTGACGGAAGCAGCAATAAACACGGGACCCGATTAAACATCATCTCGTGTACTAAGGCTCAAGAGTATTTAACGAAGGGATGTCACGTATTCTTAGCAAATATCACCGCAACCAAAGACGAAGACAAGTCAAAGGAGAAACGACTTGAAGATGTGCCAGTTGTTCAAGAATTTCCTGAAGTCTTTCCTGAGGACTTGCCGGGTATACCACCCACTCGACAAGTGGAGTTTCGAATCGATTTGGTACCGGGTGCTACACCTGTAGCACGGGCACCATATAGATTAGCACCGTCCGAAATGAAGGAACTAGCGGAGCAACTACAGGAACTTACGGACAAAGGCTTCATAAGACCAAGTTCCTCACCCTGGGGAGCTCCGGTTCTGTTTGTAAAGAAGAAAGATGGGTCTTTTCTTGGATGTGCCAGGCGATTACAGGAATTGAACAAAACTGACAGTGAGAACCGTTACCACACTCCCAATGATCGATGACCTAGATTCGCCCAGCTGCAAGGGTCGATATTTATTCAAAGAATCGATCAGAGGTATAGTATCACGATGGTTGAGTAGTTCGAGAAGAAGACATTCCAAGACTGATGTCAGAACTCGATAAGGTCACTATGAATTCCAATTCGTGCCGTTGTGTTTGAACTAATGCATCGGCCGTCGGTTTCATGGACCATATGAACCGGTGGTAGACCGTAATTACAAGTTTGTAATTGTCCTTCACGATGAACATTTTGATCTACTCCAAAAGTAAGAAGAGAACATGAAGAACACATAGGCAGATCTTGAAATTGTCTTAAGAAGGAAGAATGTACGCCAAGTTCTCCAAGTGTGAATTCTGATCTCCAGGTACTTTTCTCGGTCACGTGATTGACTATCGAGAAATCAGTTTGACCCTGCCAAGATTGAATCTAGCAAAGATTGGGGGGCGTCTCCTAAAAAACTCAACAAGAATCGCCAATTTTTTGGGACCTTACCGCTATTATAGAAGATTCAACGAAGGTTTTCAAAATCTCCAAGGCAATGACCAAACGAACCAATAAAGGTTCAAGATTGGATAGGGCGATAAACAAGAAGCAATTATTTCAAACCGTTGAAGCAGAAGCAGTAGCATTGCACTCAATCCTGCCTTACCGGGAGGTAAGCAAAGATTTTACGCATACTGCGTTGCCTTCAAAGAAGGGTTTAGGCGTTGTGTTAATGCAAAAAGAAAGGTGATTTCTTATGCAGCACGCCAGTTTAAAATTTCATTAAAATAACTATAACGACTCATGATTTAGAACTTGGGAAGTAGTATTCGCTCTAAAGATTTTGTAGTACTATCTGTATGGAACCAAGTGCACCGTGTTCACATGATCACAAGAGTTTACAACAACACATTCTGAACAGAAGAATTAAATATGAGCAAACGTCTCTGGTTAGGAGTTGCTGAGTATTACTATTGCGAAATTTACGTTATCAACCCAGGGAATGCGAATGTTGTTGCTGATGAGCCCTGATCATGAAGAAACGAGGAACCACTAAGGGTTCGGGCTTAGTGATGACTATGCTTGGATCTTCCCTAAACAAATCTTGAAATTCTCAGAGACTAGCAAGAAAGTCCAGAGAACATCAAGAAGGAGAATGTTGGAGGAATATTGTGTTGAGAATTCAAAAATCCATAGAAACTATAGAACGGAAAAGTTGGAACACGTCGGATGTACTCTGTGCTTAAATGGCAGGAGTTGGTTACCATGTTATTGCTACAATAAAGGACTGTATCATGCACGAGTCCCATAAGTCCTAAATACTCTATTCATCGGGATCTGACAAATATGTACTAGGATAAGAAGAACTATACAGGTGGCCCAATATGAAAGCCAACATCGCCACCTATGTTAGAAAATGTTTGACCTGTCTACAGGTCAATCTGAACATCAGAGACCATCGGGTTTTGTTAGGTGCATCCCCAATATACCTCAATGGAAGTGGGGACACATCGACTATGGATTTTTGGTCACAAGATTCCTAATCACACAAGGTTATGACACAATTTGGGTGAATCGTTGAACCGACTTACACAAAGTCTTCTGGCCATTTTGTCAATGAGGAAATGGATCATGGAAAAACTGCAAGAAGTACTAAAGAGGTAGACATTAAACATGGAATTCCTGTCTCAGATTAACTGTGATCGTGACCCTCGATTCGCATCAAATTTCTAGAAGGTTCCTTCAGAGGGCTTTGGTACAAGTTTGGATATAGTACTGTATATCATCCGCAAACCGACACAAAGCGAGAGAACCATCCAAACTCTCGAGGATATGCAACTGCCATGATGCCGTAATCGACTTAGGAAATGTTGGTTAAACATTTGCCATTAGTCGAGTTTATCTACAAAACAGTTACAGCTAGCATTAAAGGGCATGCACTGTTTGAAGCCCTTTATGGTCAAAAGGTGTCGTTCACCCGAGTGTTGGGGTCACGAGGGTTGTATAATTCAACTCACGTGGTCCAGAATTGTGCATAAAATAACAGAGAGGATCATCAGATTAAACAAATGATTCAAACCGCTCGCGATCGACAAAAGAGCTACGCTGACTTAAAGCGTAAACCGATGGAGTTTCAAGTTGGAGATAAAGTTATGCTTAAGGTTTCGCCTTGGAAAGGGGTCGTACGTTTTGGCAAACGGGGGAAGTTAAACCCCAGATATGTCCAACTTTTCAAAAGTGTTTGGAAAAGTTGGAGCCATGCTACAAGCTTGAGCTTCCTCAGAGCTGATCAGGGTCCACAATACGTTTTCATGTATCCAACTTGAAGAAATGTTATTCTGACGATCCATTAGTCGTTCCGTTGGAAGGACTCCAAGTGGATGACAAGCTTCATTTTGTTGAAGAGCCTGTAAAAATCATGGATCGCGAAGTCAAACAATTGAGCGAAGACGGTGTCCCAATTGTCAAGGTTCGTGGAACTCTAAAGGCTGGGCCTGAGTTTACATGGAACGAGGAAGATCAATTCAGGAAGAAATATCCACACCTCTCACCAAGACCTGCACACGTCTTCAAGTGCCTGTCATAAGCCTTGTGGACAAGGTACGTTAAAACTGTGAAGACTATAACACCGTTGTTTATTAGGTTATTGTACAATGTTATGTAATTCACAAGATATTTTTAGTATTGTACGCGTTTGCTCTTAAACAGTAAACATTAAGTTAAATCGCGTAAGCTAAAAATTATCGTTTAATATAAACGGGCATTAAACGATTAAACGCTTACATCAATCAAGTGTTAAATGATTATTATAGAGTAAAGTATCAACTTTTGTTCATCTTATTTTTATTGGTTACTAAAATGCTTACATTCGCATAAAAATTGCGTTTCGGCATTCTCGAAAGCACCAAAACGACTAACTAAACGCTTAAGACAAATAGCCCACCTTATACCCAATACACAAAATAAACAAAATATTCCATCAAATAAAATGTGTTGTGGCCCGATATGTAGATGATAGGACCCAAGCAACTATCAATTTTGATAACTACTTGCCCTAAATATCAAGGATAGATATTTTCCTAGGGAACCAAGTCTTACACCTTTGTAAGCACTTGACCACTTGCCCTAGGAGCCTTCCTTGAAGCCTTGACTAAGTATATAAAGCATTAGCTAGCAAGTAAACACATACATAACCATTTCCAAGGTGTAAACAAAACACAAATCTCGTCGCCATTTCCCTCACATAACCCCATGGGCTCAAAAACCACCAAGATACACAATCCATAGCTTGATTATTTCTTTCACTATATTTATGTTTATACATCAAACTAAAAGTATTTCTAAGAAGAATTGAAAGGGTTGGTTAAGCTTTGAAAGGGTTTTAACAAGTATGCAAGATATGGGTTGTGGTTGAAATTATGGTTTTCACCTTATATTTTCAAACCCAAGGTTGTTGTATCACAAGGGTGAGATTGTTATCCTTTTCTCTACACATACCCACATCAAGGTAATTAAAAGCTTAATCATTTCATAACTAATATTTATGTGTTCATATGCTCTATTTAGCAAAATCCACCATTTATATACTTTTTGAAAATTGAAAGGATTTTAGTACTTTATGACCAATGTTTTTGTGTACTTATTTACATGTTATATGGATGCTATCTGATGTTTAAAATGGAATTATAACCTTGTACACAAACATGTTAATACTAAAAATGAATATGTACAAATTAGGGTTTCTTTTATAAAGTTGTGATTAAAAGTGAGGTTAGAGGACTTGTTGTCTTGAACCATGGATAAAATATGAACTAATGGACTTATTATATGTAATACATAAGATAATAAGTATTGTAATGGACTTGTAACAAAGTGGTTAAGCTAAAAAGTTATGAAAACAAGTTTTAAACACATTATTGCAAAATATTCAAAAGGGTCTGTTTGAAGTCCGAATTTAACACATATTTTTTATGATTTTATAAGATACTACATGTCTCAAGGATCGTGGGCATGTAAAGAACTTGAAAAATGGATTAATAACGAAGAAGATAAACTAGTTACGAGTTTACCGACCCACAAATATTATAGTCCAAGCAAAATACTTTTATAAAACAAAATTTATAATAAAAAAATTACTACATGGCTGTAACTTTACACTTTGTAAAACCTCAATAATATGATAAAACTTATCAATCACGAGAACGGTTCGAAGTATCGGCTAAAAACGGAGCTATAATGAATAAGATACGACAAAAACGGGTTTTACGTTAATTAAAGTATAAAAACGGGGTTATAATCTGTAATGAACAGTAAAAACACTATTCACACCAGAATCTTGAAAACCTCAAAATGTGATTTTATGATCACTTCTCGTCTTACACGAAATGTGGCGTAAGAAACACGAGAACGGCCTATAAAACGAACAACGTTATGTCATTTGTGCCAAAGGCGTAATTATAAAACGTTATTTACTACTTATATAAATACGATTTCACTTTAAACGATTAGGATGGTGATAAAGCTATATAGAATATAATGTTTATTAGTATCAAAGTGCTATAGTAGCTAGAGATTTCATAATGAGGCTTCTTCTGATGGCGATGACAGTTGTTGGATGACGATTTAAAGTGTCCTAACTCCCGTACGGCATGTCATTACCATCTTAATTAGATAGCCCGAACGATAGTACGATGATAACAATATAGGATTATATATGGTTGCATGTTAGACAACGTACATGAATACTGAATTTCGACATGTATTACTAGGGTTGCATTCGGGCGTAGCGTGACCACGTGTTTTTACTTGGGATATTTTATTATCAGTTTACTCACTCAAGGTGAGTTCATAGCCCAATTTTTACAATTATTGATTCAAGTTTTTTTGGGTGAGAAACATAATGCTAGTTTTACAAATTAGAATCGCAAGTGTACATTTTATCATGATTACATTTGCCTAAGTAGCTAATAACCCACTATCCGCATGAATCATGACCCTTCAATTACTGAATAATGAGCGCAAAATGATAATAGATAGATCTATTTGTGATTACCATCCCATTCGGTGACTAGCTATCACTAGTAAACAACGTATATCATATTCCAGATTTGGATGTTACGGGGTGAACATCATCACGGGCAATGTAGTCATATTTAGAAAATGTATTCAATTTATGTCGAGCTTCGGTGTCAAGAGCTTAGAAAAACGTAATTACATTTTTGTGATGGCTGCATCTATTACTTTATCACGGGGAAAAGTCCTGACGGTCCTGCATATACATTTACATAAACGATGAAATTCACGCAACTTTATGTTGACGATTATATAAATGAATTATTTTTCAAGGGCATAAGCACGAGGTGCGAAGGATACAAATGTGGTTATATTTTGAAGGTACATAGCATTAAGAAATTATCGCATTACATTTTGTATACTGTAATGGGCGGAAATCTTGTAATAATAACAAGTAACAAGTAAAGCTTCGGGCTTTTGTAACACATACTTTATTAAATCCAATATATAAGTTTAAAAACGACTTTTTGGTCGTTCATATATTTATCTTGTGTATGATCTGAGAAGAAACAACGCCCCGGACTCTTATTCCGCGTGCACCCAATTTTGGGGTGTGATACAATTTCCATTTTCTTTTCCTTGTTATTAAATGCATAGATTTGTAAAATTCCGTGAACGTTAATTGATTTCAATCCACAACAACAATCACTTTACCTGCTTAAGATCCTACAAATCATTTTCACTTCACATCACGGTTAAAATGGAAATGAAAGATACTTTATCTTCGTGTTCTAATTTGGAAGAACAACAAATGCAACAAATTCAAGACAAAGCAAAAGAAAGTTGCATGGTATCTTTTCGGCGACTTTATTCACACCTCACGCTTCTTTCAAACAACGACTTAAAAGGAACTCGCACCGAGTATGGATTCAAACGCGCATTTGCGACAATGTTCCTTAACATGGACCAACTAGAAAAGCAACTTGACAACAAAGAATTTCAAGAGAACATTTTATGAAATCCATGGCTTCTTTTAAAGTACTCGAGAGACCCGTTTCCAGATGTCATACCACTCACCAAAAAGATTTGTTTGGATGATGAATATGTTGTAATGACACGCAACTACTTTCTACAATACACTCAACTCGAGATTCCAGAATTCTGTGATACACTGATGCAATACATGAAATCTGTTAAGAAGTCAATTGATGAAAGAGCACAACATAAATGAGAGTATGACAGCAGGGTGAATGACAGACAGATGCAGACAATAGAAGGAAAGGTTGATACGATAAAAGCATTGGATGCTAGTTTGGTTGACACAGAAAGCAGTGGGACAGAATCAAAAGAGCAGGATACAAGCAGCAGATCAGGGAATGATACACATGCTGATGATGCAGATATCAGACCCATATATGATGAAGAGCCAATGGCTGAGGTACAAACGACTGCTGAATCCATGTCCTTAGCCTACAGGACAACAGCATAAATTGAGCAGACCTAAATTCCAATAATATAGGAAGGTTGACCAGAATGTTGAACAATGTCGTGACACATGTCCTTTGCCTACTAAATTAACTGATAACCAGAAAACTAAATTATCATATCAATCTCTCAAATCTAAAAATATTTGTCTCAAAAATACTGTTGCCCAATTTCAAAAAGATTTTTTAAGAATGAAAGCACATTGTGTTAATTTTGAACTTAAATATCAAAATCAAGCTTTAAAAGAAAGGCAACATGGTCAATTTTCAAAAGTAAAAAGTAATGAAGCCAAGATTAAACATGACATAGATGTAATTGAAATAATAAACATCGAATTGGAACATAAAGTGGCTAAATTACTTAAAGAAAATGAGACTTTGAAAAGGCATTACAAAGAACTGTTTGATTCTATCAAGACAACGAGAGCTAAGACTATGGAACACATAACTTCTTTGATTGCTAAAAATGTTAAGTTCAAAGCTCAACTTCAGGAAAAAGGATTTGCAATTGCAGCAATAAAAAATGAGTTAAGAAAATTAACAGGAAATAGTGTGAATACTAAGTTTGCAAATTCATCGCTCTTAGGGAAACCGGTTTACACCACGGAATAGAACAACCAATCAGTTGTTAGACAACCGACTGAGAAGCGTTTAAAGTCTGGCGACCTTAGAATTTCAAAACCAATACAAAAACCACGGTTTGCCTCCAAGTTGATGTGAACAACGATTGTGCCAAAACCATCACTATGCATTTTTACCTAAGGGAAAGAATCTGCTTGTGCAAAACTTATCCCATGACTGCAACCCTATGCTCATCTAGATATAGCCAAATACATGGTTCATAATCTCTACCTAGAGAAGCTAACGAAAAAAGACCCAAGAACGCGTAGGAATAACAAGACCTATGTGAAATGCCTTCTCTAAATCAAAAAGCAACAGCTAATGGGTAGCAAACCAAAACCTACGAGCAATACTCAAACATCTAGGAATTAGCCTGCATCCAAGAATAGTTTTGTAACGACAAAGATTGTGCCCATAGAAGAACACTCTAGGAATTCTAAAAATTTTCCTGACTCTAAACATTTTGTTTACTCGACATGTTAGAAATGTGTCTTTATCACAAATCATGATCATTGTGTAACAAAATTCCTGAATGAGGTCAACTCACGTGCTAAGGTTCCATCCAATAAGACAACGAATAGAAACAAACCCGTAGAGTAAATAAGTGTTGCAAAGAAACCAGAAATACAGATCCCAAAAAGACATAGGTCTTCAATCAAAAAGACTTCCGTTGTGCATGAGAAAACAATGACTCCTAGATTCTGTCTTAGGTGGAAACCAACGGGTAAAATTTTCAAAGTTGTTGGTCTTAAATGGGTTCCAACAAGAAAGATATTCACATCTAGCACAACCAAGGTTGACAGTGAACCCATAAATGGTTCAGATGAAGATATCACTAACCAATATGAATTCAAACAAACACTTGATGTCAGTGCAGGTACTCTTAACTTAAGTGCAGGTACATCTTTCAATCTTAAAAAGGAAGGACTCAGAGTTTGGTTGCTGAAAAGACTGATATCTCATAAACTAGGTCTTCAAAGAATTCAAATTTGATGAAAAAGCAATGACTTCTGATCATAACAGTTCAGAACTCGGAATTCACGACCACAACAATGAACCATCCAGTTCAAAGCTGGTTCCAAAAGTTGTTCCTCTAGCAGACAAGACAACCCCCCCCCCCCCCCCCCAACCCCCCCGCCTAGGCTACATCACGACAAGAGTTGGAATTAAACTGTTCCACCACACATAACAAATACTGAGGTCAACATATGTAAATATTTTTTATAAAAGAAACATACAAAATATACACTTTCAAAAAGAAAATACAAAATCAAAAAATCAGAAAATGTTTCACAAAAAGAATCTTCTCGGCATGTCTCTTGGAATCGATAACATTTACGTACCTAGAAATGTTGATTAACATCGACACGGGCGTGTAAATGAAGTTCGAACAGGAGTTTCAAATGTTTTTAAAACATGTCATTTCTAATTTTCTTTATAACTTGTAATTGCTCTAAGATTGCAACTTGGACCCGAATGACAAATGAGAGTGTACGCTTCAGTGCACTTATTCTTAGCGTTAGAAAAGAAGTCTTCTAACATGATGTTTTTGAAAAAGTTAAACACAATTTTTCAAGAATTTCTCAATGACAATTCATAATCTTTCAAAATAGTGTGTTCAACACTCCATCCCTCATAAAGTTTTACAAGACAATTTTTCTACATTTGGTGTCATTTTCAAAATGAGTCAATGTTTGAGGGGGATTTTTTTGAAAAACAAAGTTTTAATGATTTTGGATACATCATCTCACGATAATTCTTATGTATTCAAAACATTATCAAAAAATCTCTTAATAACAAATCAGTAATAACAATGACTACTCAATAGATTGTATGTTATAAGATTATAAAGTGTTTGAGCATAATTTTTCAAGAATTCTTCAATGACATTCATAATCTTTCAAAATTGTGTGATCAACACTGCTTCACCCTTAATTTTATATTAATTTTACAACTTGGTGTCATTTTTTTGGTGTCAAACATGTGTAAAATTAAGAGGGGGCAAGAAGAAAAAGTTCTACATAATTAATGCTGAAACATTTTCTACCCATGGTTTTTTCAAGACAAATTTTAAATCATATGGTATTTCAAAGACTAAGTGAATTAGTATTTAAAATAAGGGGAGAAATGTAATTAAAATGTGATCTTGAAAATAATAAGTGATCTAAACGACTCAAAGTGCTTTATACTCTTCGGAAAAGGTTTTATGGTTATGATCTTATACCCAACAACATCTTAATTCATGACGATTCTGAAGTCATAAGGTGGTTAGGTTAGGTACTAGTCCTATGATCCAACCAGAACCGGAGGGATCTACCCAAGGACACTCCATAGTTAGAAATAGCAGTCCTTAGGTATGATTGGAGATGAATGAGAATAAGGGAATAATGCCGACTAAGATTGAGCTAGCACTGGAACAATCACAACAAGGTGTTAGTAATGACGTCTTGGTAAGCATTGAAGGGGTTGAAGAATTAAAAAGAAATGTATGGATAAAGGGTGAAAAAAGGGTGAAAAGAAAGAAGCCCTCCACACACTTAGGCAGAAACCGAGTCAATACATAATCTATCGGTTTTCACAAAGATAATAATGAAGTTATTGAAGTACGACATCATGACCCAGTGATACAATCACAACCTTTCCATAGCATTCGATTTCTCTCAACATAAAACCTTATCCTCATATGCACGGCGATACACACACTTTATTAACTTCGTCACTCCGAGTTAGTTGATAATGAATAGGTGGCAATCGCTCCAGCCTTCGAAGTACTAAAACAAAACGCACTAATCGAGTCTATGAGCCAAGAGAATCACAAATAAAATATCAATTAGGACACATTCTATTTACAAACACATGATTAAACCCCAGAAGATTACACAAGCTGTTAACAAGAGTCCTACGCATTATCCTTGTGATTTTGCCAGAACATCCGAGTGATACTTAAGGTATTCACAATGAAGATGGAAATCCTTCTTAAAGCCAACATCAAACAAGCTCTTGGTAGTGGACCTTGCGCGATTCTATATGAATCAAACTTGTGTCCAACTAGAAAAAGAAACGATGATGCGATCTATGTGAAATCAAACATGTTACAGTAAATGAATTGACAACTTAAAACAGAAAGATAGAACTATCTGAATTCACACTTACCTGTAGTCATAGTGGGACTTTGAGACGTTCCGTTAATGAGAACTAGCAAAGCATGGTAAATCTAATACATCTGTGTTAGAAGATCCTACGCTTTAAGCTGGAAACCTGGTCCATGTAGATTCTTTGCATGTATATAGGGGGGGGGGGTTCTATGCTACCTGATATCCGGGGGACGAATTGACACAATCCATATTTCAACCCACACGCTTTATTGCTTAACTGTTTTATTCAGGATTCAAATAAAGATGGAGTGGAGAATGGCCTCAATCAAGCTGAAGTCTGGATTCATTAACCACATGCTCAGCTCAAACTACAAAGACATACTAATAAGCAGCAAATTCAATGAATCAAGAAAGCTCAAGTATTAAAGACAAAGACTTCCGCCAATTCCCTGATAAATAAAATCTTCCTTAAAGATATCAATCTATTCATAGGGATTATCAGAGAGGCTTTTCAAGAAGATGGAAAGTATGAGCATGTTGGTCATGACACAAGATCGCAAGGTGGCAAAGACGATCAAGACTGAAGGATAAAGATTTAAAGATCTCAGACATAAAGACAAAGTCTAAAGACAATAACAAAGGCTTAAGATCAAAGATCACAAAGCATGAAGGAACAAGCCTACAACAAGATAAAGACCAAGACAAAGACAAGAGCTTAACGACAAAAGCAATCTCATGGATCTCATGAAGGAGTGTCATAATGAACTCACTTCGGGAGATTGTTAGCCTCAAAAATATATAGTACGCACTAAAGTTCGTTCATGTAGGAATATTAGGTCATAGGTCATTTATATATTAAATGTTGTAATAGGCTAGAACGGGAATCGGGCTCATTTAATCTAATATTGTACGCGTTATGGGTAAAAAGCCCAAGTAATCCCGAGCCCAGCCCATAGTAAGCCCATAGGCATGAAAGCCTCATGGTGTAAGTATAAATACCCCTATCCAAGTGTGGAGAGAGTGTTGGTCTCCATTGTATTTTTGTGCAAGTAAATCAACCATCCTCATTTTCCTCTCTACTTTCTTCTCTCTTGTATCTGTCTCTAAAATTCTTATCATATTTCCCTATCTTATTTTCTTGTGTACACCCATCATGAAGTGAAGTGATATTAATTGGGTTTCTACGTATGCTTATTCTCTAAAAACGCCAATAATGCAAGTTATCCTTCTAACCACTCCTGGTTCATCTATATTGTATACACTAAAAGCTTTTACTAATAAGGAATATCCAACAAAGACAACCTATCATCACTTATTGCCATCAAACTTTCCTAACGATATTTAGTCATAAAAGTATTGAGAATATAACATACCAATCCAAATGGTTTCATAAAGCTTAGAGCTGGTTTAAAAACCTCTAAAAAGTCATAAGGTTGTCATTGTTATGAGCTTGACTCTAAGACCCATCAGTACATAGCAAGCGAGTACTAACTGCTTTTTGCCCAACAATGTGGTAGGTAACTTAGAGTCAGCTAACATTGTTTCAAGGCACACACAGCCTCAATTAGTGTCCTATTACTTCCTCTCAGCCACAACCATTTTGGCTGAGGTAGGTCCCAGGCTAGCACTTATTCTCCTCTTAATAACCTTTGGAGGGGGGGTCTCTGCAAAAATCCATCTATAATGTTATTCTTAAACTCTGTTCCATATCACACCTGATTTATTTTTCACTTTCTATCCACTAGTTTTCTATCTTTGATAAAGTTCTTGAGAATCTCACATTGATTCATCCTTAGTTGTTAAAAAGAAAACCCTGGTAAACCTGCTAAAAATCATCATGACTACTAAGCAATACTTCTAATGCATTAAACACTATTAAACTACTCACAAAGGGTTTGGACCAAATAATCCATATAGAAGCATAAACAAAAAGGGCTTAGTAATTGGATTTTAGAACTTTGGATTTACAAGAAGGGTGGTGGTGGTATTGGTGTGGTGGTGTTGTGGTGGCTCTGTGTTGCTTCCCTTTAAGACCAGCAACACATGTTTGTCATTTTCGAAAACATTTTGTACGCAATTCTCTTACCAAGATTATCCTTAACAGCTTGTTTATGTTCTTAAAATTCATATGACCAAGCCTCTATGCCAGAGCATTAATTCATGCCGATGTACCTTGCAACCAAGTACCAGTTTAAACTACTTTTTTTTTGCGGAACAATATACTTCATATCAAAACAGTACATATTGTCTTTTCTAGAATTATAATAAGTATCTGAGTTTCATAGGCAATATTAAAATTAGGAGATAAGAACAAGACATTCAGTGTCTGTAAAAAGATATTTCTTTTTGTCACACATCTGTGAAGACACTAAAAAGGTTAATTTAAAATCATTAACAAAAGTATACATCTGTCAAAAATCGGGAAGACTATTAGTTTTTAAGTGTTCCTTTTACCCCAAATTCTACCTACCATGTCTCCTCCCCCAAATGTAACATAAATCTCCATCAATATTCTTTGAAATCTAAGAGAAAACTATGTTCCGAGTCTTAATCCTTGAGCAACCACTGTCAACAAATCCTGTGTCATCAAGTGAGATCGTTGTAAGCTTAAGTTGATTAGAACTTTGAATCTAGTGATGACCAATAACCAAAGAACAATAGAATGCACAGCGAAATAAACATTAAGAACATTCTTTATCTTGCACTAACAAGGTTTCAATCATCATCTTTATACAATGACTACTACAAGCCACCAATTCCTTTCTACCTTGATCATGAAGAACAAGTTATCTAAACTATAACAAGGAATCAAAGATCCTTGAGGTTAAACTAACCAAACCTAGGCGTCTCCTTAGAGAACTTGATGCCTAGAACACACACACACACACACACACATACACACACTTTGTTGGTGTTTACATCTTTGACCCACAAAAACTATATCTAGGGATCTCTCTATATAGTAGAGTCCATCTAGATTTACAAGGGAAAACATAATTGTATAAGGAAACTAAATCTTTTAATTCTTTAATAAACTTTATCTTTATCTTCAAGAATCATATCTTTTAGAATCTTTTTTTATCTTTTTGGTAAATATCCTACACCAGCTTGTAGAATTCCACAATTGTCATTTAAGTCCCTCTTGTTTCCTTTTCATTCATTGTTTTGTCTTATCAACTCAAAATATATTTCCTAACAATCTTCCCCTAGTTGATAATGACAAAACCAAATAAGCACAAACTTCCCTTGAAGTTAATATATGAATGAAACATACTTCCCCTTAAAAACTAAAAATAAAAAAAAAAAAAATAAAAATAAAAATTGAGAAATGGGAGGGAAATAAAAAAAAAAAAATAAAAATGGAGAGGATTGTTAACGGGATTTGCCCAAGCAATTCCACCAAGGATCTGTAAGTTGCACATCTTCTTTGTAAATCTTCTTCCCCTTTTTGTCATAATCAAAATAGAGGTGACAAAGTTGCAACTTTGATTTCGACATACCACAAACCATTATTACACTTCTAAACCACCTTCCATCAACTTCAAATTACCCACTAATGACGCACCTTACGATAAATGAACTTGAAGCAACAGAAACTTAAACTAGCAGTAGTAATAATAACTAGTGGTAGTAAAAACCTTCACCTCGATGTAGTATATAAATGGTTAAACATTTCAACATTAAGCTTCCCTTGAAACCCATATGTTAACCATTTCTTTAATGTAGGCTCTATGTAATGATCATTGATGAAGAAAACTAAGTATAACGAACATGGATGCCAAAAGTAGAAATAACTCAAACTTGTGTCATAATAATCTTTACTATCCACATACGTCCATAACTCAACCAAGACCAAAGTATAAGTAGATCGCAACGTCTTGACAAAATCCTCATCTTCTATGAGACACATAACCAAAGTGATAGCAAATGTGAGCATTGAGCACCATAAGTTTATAGATCGCACACCTTTGCTAGATTTGTCAAGTCTTCGTCACATCGTTTCTAAGCACGAACAAGTTATCTTCAAAGTGTAACGCCCACTTTAAGATATGATAAAACACAAACCCAAATAATTCCACTTCAACGTCAAATAAGTGATAAATAACCATCTTCATAATAATTTAAACCAATAAAGTGCGAGCCTTTAAATCTGTTAAGAACATTGAAACCAATACCAAAAACTTCCTCTGTATGTTGTCCAAGAACATAACTCAGTCGAGAACCAAAAACATGCTTTGTTACCCGATATCGGATACAACTAACAGTATTAACTTCTTTTATCGGACAAGGCTAGCAGTTGAAACATCATGAATTACTATTGTTTCATATTCCTGACAGTACAAACGTTCCTTTGCCTACCTTACTTCGGGCAACATCGATTTAAACAAGCAACACTAATTCTTTTAAACCAAGAAGCAGTAATAATATACCTTGTAGCTTTGGCAGCAAAAACACATAAACAATTCTCATCAACCACATTCTTTTCAAATCAATCACTTGCTGCGTTATAACTTGATATTAAACAAGCCCAATTACTCAAAAACCGTCGGCCTAAATTTATCATGAAGTATAGTTGGCCCATTTGCACACTTGAAAAACAGCCCACAATCAACTTGACCCAATGTATTATAGAGTAGAGTTCAATTACGATGTAAATACTTCTGACCAACGTTCACACAATTAAACAGACGCCCCCACATTTGTTTTTCTCTTATCCAATATCTAAAAAAAACAAACCATCATGGTAATCACAACCTTATATTCATGGCTGCATTATTCTTTCCATTGGCAACACAAAGTACATGGTACGCAATCTAAAACCATAAGTATTACTAAAATGTTGGACGTACTACTATTGATTGAGGCGAAGCATCATTAACTTCTAGATGTTGCTAGCAGTAGAAATCGAAATAAATCCCAGCAGTATTAACAACTAGGAATAAACCCTAGCAGAATTAACTGCTATAAGCTAGCATGTATAAAACATCCAATGACATAATAACGAGCACAGAACAAACCCCAAATGAAACACTCCTACGCAACAGTAGTAAAATAACGAAAGCCACAATACTAAAAGTAAACAAAACAAGTATTCACTTGAATATTGCCGCAGCAATAGAGACTTAAAACTGTCCATTCAAAGTAAACCATGCCTGTATATAGCACTAATCAAAACAGAATCACATCAGACCTGTTTTGCTTTTCCTTACGTCTTATTGCTACTAGCTTTCATCTCTTTCATATAAGCTAGTGTTCGCAACCTGCTTGCTATTGCACCATCATGCTTCCTAGGAGCACTACTGAACAACATTTTTAAACCAAAGCATTCCAAGATTAGACAAAACCCTAGCATAGCTATACCAATATATCAAACTTCATGATACATGCTGCCCAACAGCTTTCTTTTTGATGTTTTAATAATCAACGTATTCCAAATAGCACTTCTCAAATCCACAAGCACCGTCCAATCAATTAATAGTTATAAACCATATCCAATCAGTATAATAACTCAAGCAACGATATCCAAAACCCATTCAATAATAACCATAGTCAACTCATGTTTTAAGGTTTCATAATTTAAACAAAATCACACTATCATGAAAAACCCTAAATAATAAGCACACAAGAACCTGCTTATGATCAACCCAGCGGCCAACCGAACCACATACACATACAACAGCAATAACACAGCTTTTAAGGGTTTTTTATTAGTTCATTTACAAGCCCACACTATACCATAAAAAACCCCAAAAACGCCAACTTATAAAAGTTCAGAAATGAAGTTTTAAGTTCAGTTTAATGATAATCACCCAGTAACTCCATATAAACGAAACCCTACAACCCTTCATAATAGATTGAGCCCTTGACAAGACGTGTACCTGAAAAACTTAAACAACTAACCTGTTATTTTCCAAATTAAGGTTGAAAAAACCCTAGTTTCAACACCAAATTAACTATCATCGAAAAACATAAATCTAATCATAAAAACCTAGAGATCCTAGATCAAGAGGCCTCGAGGCTCTGTATACACTTGATGATGGCCCAATCCTTGATCGATTCCTTAGCTTGTCTAAGGTTAAATTACCTTGGATAAATCCAAAATAACTTGTTGTAGAAACTTTGTATGTATACTAAAGTGTATGCGGAATCTACACCTTAATAACTAAGAAGTATAAGATGGAATAGAACGTAATTGTGAATGAAACAAAGTTATAACCAAAAACGCCTCCAATATTATTAGATCAATAATTACGAGTACTCTTCACTAGTACTAGGGTTTACAACCTTGGAAGCATTTTCTAAATTTGACTTGCAACAAATGATATACTTGTATATCAACAAGGCCCAATGCCTCCTTTTATAGACTAAGGAGTCCTAGTCGGCTTTCTTATATATTTCGATCTTAAACAGAAAATGTGGATGAATTATGCAAAGTACGCAAATCCGACATTTTTTTAAAGTTGCACGATTAATATTGATATAGAATGTGAACTATAAAAATCGCATGATGAACATTGAAACATAATATGAACTATAAAAATTACACGATGAACATTCTTGGGGCCTTCACATGCCTTTAGTATGTCTGGATAGGGCCGTTGTTTCGTATGCTTGGAACCTGCTATTGACAGAACCAGGTGTGCCTAGTTTCTTAGATATTGTTTGTGCTTTTGGTTTTTAGTTTCCTCAAAACAATTTATTCTCATGTCTTTATTCTCATCTCTTTTCTTAATGAACTTATCTTAGTGTTGTTAGACTATGGTGAACATGTGGTGTTGTTAAACAATATATGTGTGTAATTATCATGGAATTTCTATTGGATAGAAAATTAATAATATACTTTGTACATAATGAGTTGTCTTCTTAATTGCGCAGGCTGGCTCTAGAGGCATTTACTGATCAAAAGTGAATGTTTTTTCTTCATTTTGATGAGGATTCTCGAGATGAGCCAATGAGAAGAAGCATCGCGGCACATAAACCTCTATTGCGAGTCAGCAAGAAGATTTCAATGAATTAAGTACCGTGTTAAATGTTCTAACAAAATTGGGGTGAATTAATGTCACACCCCGCCAAGGCGGAAACGCGAGGCATAACATGAAAGATATTAACATAGCACATGGTATCTTTATAGAGGAATACTAAATAGTGTAATAAATGCAAAGACACAACGTGTCATGATAACATCCAACAAAAAAATCCAACGACCAAATATGAATGATAAGGATTACCATCCATACAAGTCTTACAATATCAAAACAAAGTCTAGAAATCAAATCAACATATTGCTCAAATAAAACGGCATAGCAAAATCATAGATCTTCAACTTGCATCTATGGTCTCACTAGCAACTCTCCTAACATCAATTTCGATCACCTGAGTTACCTGAAAACGATGCTAAAACACGTCAACACTAGGTTGGTGAGATGCCATAGGTTTTAGACACCAACCTCAAAACATTTCAAAACAACTCCAACATTTCTGTGATAAAGATAAACAGTTGCATGGCATATCATGAACTATCACATACTACAAATCAATCAGCTCAATTCAACACAATTCAAATCAATATAACTCAAACAAAATAGCTCAACTCAAAAATAGCTCGGCTCAACCCAAGTGGGGAAGGAACGATCCCACGATCCAAGCCAACCCGGCTCCACTTGTCAATTCAATTCAACACATAGCAAGTAATAGCCACATAGCACATGCATTTTTAAGCTCAACCATCAAATATCACAGTAATAAAACATCACATACTCAAGCATCGTTTCCACCCCAATGAAAAATCTTAGAAAAGATAGGGGCTATGACACTCACCTGTTCGTGCAGCTACAAGCAATTCAAACTCCTTCCTTAACAACTATACACAATAAAAGCTCATGTTACCATCGGTAAGCTAAACGCTTAATCCAATATAACAACCCTAATGATGGACTAATATCATCTATACTATATGTAAAGACTCTCTACCATCATTTTACACCTTCATTATATCTTTTATTTACTCTTTACTTTTATTTTAAACACTTATAACTTTCTGCTCTAATGCAGAATTTTGACCCAACTTGCACGACCCAAAACCCATACCAAAACGCATCCATAATTCCCACAAAAATTCACACATGACCCCACATGTGTATATTAAGTTCCCCCAGAAGCTCATGCATTCATTCAACCCCTAAGTATACCTTTGAAAATCAAACTTACAAACTGGTCAATTTCGGATCTGATTGCACACTAAAAAGTTTCGACTTAAAAACCCAACTTAAAATTAATTTTAGCCTTAGCCCTTTTGGGGTTTCTTAATAGACATATGAAAGTTACTTTCTGTAAAAGGGCTTAATTTAAAACACTTCTTAAGTAGGGTTTTCACCTCACTTAAGTTGACTCAAAATTCGTCTGAAAACACAGTTTTGACAACGAGTCTTGTAAACAACATTTGACCCCCTTCCCGACCATAAAAACCTTCGAGGATAGATTTTTTCAAACTAATCACAGTAATGCTAATTTCAAGCGGGTGGCACCTTACGCACTCTTTACAGCGTTTGAAATATAAAGCTGCAAATAGAAAATAGCAAGAGGCTAGAAGACCAAATAGAAAAAGACGAATTAAGCTTACTGTGGTTGATTGGCAAGTTTTGCCTCAACATTTTGGCGTCTAATTGAATATATGCTAGGGATGATATTTGAGAAACATTCGGACTCCATGATCAGAAGCGAGATAGAGGCGTATTATAGGGTTAAGACTTTAGAAGATATTGTGAGAATGAAGGAATTTATTCTGTAAACCGGTCCTTATATAGATTCTAAGGATTATTCTAGAATGATTGAATGGATGTCTTTATTATTCCTTAAACAGGTCCTTATATAGGTAAGTTTTAAAAACGTATGAAATTATAGTAACATTGACAAACTTTAAAATCTCATTAAATGAGTCCGTCAATGAGTAACTTTAAAAAATGTTT
Organism: Tanacetum coccineum; assembly: GCA_026074375.1. Lineage (NCBI taxonomy): Eukaryota > Viridiplantae > Streptophyta > Magnoliopsida > Asterales > Asteraceae > Tanacetum > Tanacetum coccineum. The sequence continues at coordinate 87,991 of BQNB010000643.1, read as the reverse complement.
TGGGTCAATGGGTTAATTTAAGAAACTTAAATAAATGTCCTAACAAAGTTTCAATCATTTTTAAATAATTTATTAACTTTGGTAACAAGTTTTAGTTATTAATTTTGTTTCTAAAACTTTTGAAAAATTTCAATTTAATGCTATGTTTTTAATAACGCAATATAACATTATTCATACATTAAAAAGGTAAATAACATTTAAATAATATATAATTGCTCATTAAATGACTGCATTTAATCTGTTCATGTAACCACTAATTTCTATAATTATAGAGACTAATTATGAAAGAAATTAATAGGCCCATTAATTTCCATTGACTATAGTTTGGGTAAATCCCCTATAAATAGGATCACAATTGCATTGAAAAAACATACAGAAACATAAACACTTTTTTATTGACCATTTCTTAAGTGGTTTGATCTAACAAGAAACATAATTGTGGGTGTTAACAAGTTTGTGAAATGAACCGCGAATCAAACGAATTAAAATTAGAACTGTCATGAATTGATTGATTGAACATAAAGCTTGTTTTTGGTTACTAGCTAACTTGAGGAGGATTAAAGGTTACTGAAAATATTTGATTAGATCACCATCTAATTCTTATTTATCAACATGTTAAGATGTTCATTACAATCATAGCAAATCGGATTCCCAAACTAGTCTAATCAAGTGTAGTCTTTTAATCATTTGAATTTTCATTATAATCATTGCTTGCTTTTTAGGATTGTTAATCATGAATTTAAAAACTTCATCAAAACACGCTAATCCCCGTGAACGATCCCGGCTTACCGTATAATCTCTTGCTACTAACGGACGAGTACACTTGCTCGTATGTGTTGCTAAGAAATTCGGTAGACCAAGTTATAAATTTAAAACTTACCCGTATCGCACACATCTATATGTAACGTCACATTCAATGTAGCGTTACATTTATTTTGGTCAAACTATTTTTAACTGATTAATTTTGGTTAAACTATTATTTTGACGCTAATTAATTTTGGTGTCAGTTATAAGGGATGGTTTCATAAGAGAATTATAATGCCACGTGTCAGCATGAGGTAAAGAGATATTTTTGGAAAAAATTAATTAGCAGAAAAAACTGTGTTTTATAGAAGAGTATTTCCAAATTTAGAACACGAGATTCAAACTGAACAATTAAACATTATATGTAACGTCACATTCAATGTAGCGTTACATTTATTTTGGTCAAACTATTTTTAGCTGATTAATGTTGGTCAAACTATTTTTTTGACGCTAATTAATTTTGGTGTTGGTTTTAAGGGAGGGTTTCATAGGAGAATTAAAATGCCACGTGCATGAGGTGAGGAGATTTTTTTGGAAAAAAATAATTATGAAAAAATTGTGTTTTGTAGAAGAATATATACAAGATAGATAGATATTGATATAGATATAGATTTCCGAATTTAGAACGCGAGATTCATACTGAACGATTAAACATTATATGTAACGTCACATTCAATGTAGCGTTACATTTATTTTGGTCAAACTATTTTTAACTGATTAATTTTGGTTAAACTATTATTTTGACGCTAATTAATTTTGGTGTCAGTTATAAGGGATGGTTTCATAAGAGAATTATAATGCCACGTGTCAGCATGAGGTAAAGAGATATTTTTGGAAAAAATTAATTAGCAGACTGAAAAAACTGTGTTTTATAGAAGAGTATTTCCAAATTTAGAACACGAGATTCAAACTGAACAATTAAACATTATATGTAACGTCACATTCAATGTAGCGTTACATTTATTTTGGTCAAACTATTTTTAGCTGATTAATGTTGGTCAAACTATTTTTTTGACGCTAATTAATTTTGGTGTTGGTTTTAAGGGAGGGTTTCATAGGAGAATTAAAATGCCACGTGCATGAGGTGAGGAGATTTTTTTGGAAAAAAATAATTATGAAAAAATTGTGTTTTGTAGAAGAGTATATACAAGATAGATAGATATTGATATAGATATAGATTTCCAAATTTAGAACGCGAGATTCAAACTGAACAATTAAACATTATATGTAACGTCACATTCAATGTAGCGTTACATTTATTTTGGTCAAACTATTTTTAGCTAATTAATGTTGGTCAAACTATTTTTTTGACGCTAATTAATTTTGGTGTCAGTTTTAAGGGAGGGTTTCATAAGAGAATTATAATGCCACGTGTCAGCATGAGGTAAAGAGATATTTTTGGAAAAACTTAATTACCAGACTGAAAAAACTGTGTTTTATAGAAGAGTATTTCCAAATTTAGAACGCGAGATTCAAACTGAACAATTAAACATTATATGTAACGTCACATTCAATGTAGCATTACATTTATTTTGGTCAAACTATTTTTAGCTAATTAATGTTGGTCAAACTATTTTTTTGACGCTAATTAATTTTGGTGTCGGTTTTAAGGGAGGGTTTCATAGGAGAATTAAAATGCCACGTGCACAAGGTGAAGAGATATTTTTCAAAAAAATTAATTATGAAAAAATTGTGTTTTATAGAAGAGTATATGCAAGATAGATATCTATATATATAGATATAGATATAGATATAGATATAGATATAGATAAAATCTCTCGTAAAAACATTGACTAGGTTTTGAGTATTACTCCTATAAATAGGAGATCACAATTGTATTGAAAACAAACATGCAACAAAAACACTTAGAAGCGAAGGGTTCTTGATTTGTGCCTAAAACAAGAACATGAACTTGGTTTTATCCTAAAGAGGTATTCGTGTAACCCAAGCATAGTGTCACACCCCCAAATTCACTACATCGGAAGACTGGATTTGGGATTGTGACTTCATGGCGTGAAGAGGACTTGATACGAGAGATAGACCTCTACATGCCAATATACCAATGCAGACTCCATACATTCTGTACTGTAGAACACCTGAGAAAACATTGCTAAAGCGTCAACATAAAGTTGGTGAGTTCATAGGTTTCGTTGTTTGATAATAGTGATGAACCACAAGATTTATAACCATAGCATGAAATATAGCAACCCTATATATATCACGATGAAAAGTATTTACTATTGTCTAAGCTCATGACACTGAAGCGTTAACATATATCATCATAGATAAGCCCGTGCAGATGTTTAACCCGTAACATCCGTAATTGACTCAAATGAAACTGTGTTTGCTTGACTAATGTCAGTCCAAGACAAACAGGGATTGTCAATCCCGATAGATCTATTCATAACATTCGCGCTCCCTCAACCGGTCATCCGGTCAAGAAATTGACAGCTCATGATAAATTGGGCAATATAGCAAGTTGGGTTGAATAGGGACTTAGACCCAAAATAGTAAATCAGTAAATGTACTTGTGTTCAACTGTAAAAATTAAGCAATGTTCTCACCCCAAAAGATGATTTAAAACAGTAAAGTAGGGGCTATGAAACTCACCTTGTCGGTTAGTCGCCTGAAACTGATAATGGTTCAATGCACGTCAAAAGTGACTTAGTCAATCACCTAAGTAATTATGACAACGTCTGAGTTTACATTCTAACAATACTTAAGGTATGAAGTGGTGTATGCAAATGGGTCGTCAAGGACACTTGTGTTTATGAGTTAACATTTTATATTTTCAATTTGTTGATTAAACCGTTGGCTCTAGGGACGACTTTACAACTATAACTACCTACACAGGAATTTATACTATTACGCGTCGTACTTATATTTGCAAGTCCATGTGATTTATATCTGAAGAAAATATACACGTACTTTGTAAGTTACTAAGTTTATATGTTTTTCTCATCGCATTTATTTATTTACATCGTAGTTGTTAATTAATTTGTGTGGTTATCAGTTTTTGTATATCACAGTTCGTTCGGCTTGTTTAAATAATTTATAACAATGATCTAGTACCCGTAAGTTTCGAAATAGCAGATTTTGATCTCTCTATTTTCCGAATCAAGTAAATTTCACAATTAATCCTCAAGTTTTCGGGTTATCACCTTTAATCCCTTAATTCTTCCAAACATTACTTTACTCAATATTTAACCTTTATATTTTAAAGTCTCAAATACTATAACTTATACGTTCAAACCCGCATAAGTTTTTAGAATATTTTTAGTGTTAAATAAATTATATAAACCGTGCCAAATTTATTTACCCAAAAAAAAAACATGGTTTCGTTGCTACCGATTTTAAGTCGTCGAAAGAAACATCATTTGAATTTTTCCACTTATCGAGGTAACCATTAGTTCGTTAGAGAATTTCCCAACCCTTTCAAATTTGGCTGAAACGACTCGAGGCCCGAACTACATGCATGTTTTCTATATTCCTTCACGTCTTGATTTATAAAATAACTTACATGCATATTTTGAAAACATTATAAGTATTATTTCTATAAATTACAAAAACCCACATGTCCTCCACCCCTCTACCTTTCCTGATTTATTTTGTCGTACCCAACAGTGGGGCTGACAGCCACTGTTGTGGTCCTATTCTTCTACCTAACGCACCCTTTAATGATTTATAACTTGGCTTTCTCGTTTAATCGCATGGCTTCCCTCTACAAGATTAGTCACAAGATAGGTCAAGATAGGTCTTGTTTCAACAGTGGCAGTAGCTCCACTGAGCCACGCTTGGGTACAACGTGGTAGGCTTACTGTGTCATGCGCTTACAAGGCTTTTAAATGTTGGGGTACAAAGACGATGGGTACGCCTGAGCAGGCTCAACAGCCGCTGTTGTGGCCTCGTCCCTTTGCAGCGTAACAGTCATGACAAGGTGGTATGTGCTTAATTACACATACCTTTTACCTTTTAAAAATCTTAGGTAGTAACCATTTGTCAAACATATCGGGGTCTTAGTACGAACCAACGAGTATATTCTACTCAAACCCTTTTGAGGCTGTGATGTGCCACAAGGAGCAAAAAGGTTCGTCTTGGGGTTACCTGGTAACGTACATGCTATAGATCGAGGTCACAATATAAAACTTTACAACATTTACGCGTAAAACTAGTGCTTGTAGTCCTACCTAGTGCAACGTAGTAAATCCATGTTACCTGTTTGAAAGTATATGAAATCCTCCATTGTGTCCGCATGCTATGTTGTTTACAAAATTTATTACACGTTGTTATTTCATGTAGGTCACGACTCAACCCTTGCATGCGTATGCACACGTTAACCCTGCATGGGTTTTATGTCGTGTATATGTCATGTGACATCAGGGTTTCATTAAACTTCATGGTGAAAGACATATAAATGTTAAACTACGGGGATGACTTCAAAGGTTCAACCGTTTGCTAGACCAACGAAGGAAAAATGAAGGTGCTAAGGGCCGATCCACTCATGATCACTACATCTTTCAGAAAACCAGAAGTTTATTACGCTTAAAGCTTAACTCCTACTGACATTGTGAAATCTTTGTTTTCAAGTTTTAGTGTGAAATGAAATAGCTCGTCGCATGGTACCAATTTGCACTACAAGGTGACTATGGTTTTCTCTGTAACCATAGTGAATGTGAATGATATAATTCACAATACTGATGGATGTATATGATACTATTCGTGATGATTACTCTTCTCATTAATACTGTTAAGGAATAAGATAACTTTTGTGGATTGAATTTTGAATGGGTGTTGAAACAAGACGTATCCAAGTTTGAATAGTCTCAAAGATTGTAGACAATGATTTTGTACAAGATGAAATGATGATGTTGGTTCACATCCATTTTTGAATTTCTTTATTATGTAGTGTCTTAGATAGTATTTTGTACATTTAAGTTTTTTAGGAAATGAACTGTTAAAGATCTTATTATTTACTTAGTAAAGTATATACATTGGTCCATTTATATTTTAGTTATTGTAGCATGAACGGGTTCTCAAAATAATATAGTCGTGCGATTTTGTTTCACGTGGCATAAAAATAAAATATGATTGTTATTGCTACGCGATCTCTAAAGTACTCCTTTTTTATCCGTAAAATAAAATGACGATTTATGTGTGTCATTATAATTTTTAACTAGCGAAAAAAAATGTCGTATGCCGTTTGAAAGATGTCTTTTATTGAAAAGGTGACGGTACATTTGAAATGACTTGCGATACATACTTTGCATAAAGGAACAAAAGATTTTTTTTTTCGAGGTGATCACACGACTTCGGTAACCTTTATTAGTAATTATCTAGGAATTGATTATCTTCACCGTGTTTTGGGCCAACCACAACCAACAAAAAATACATAGCTACAAAAACAAAAAAAACATGTCTATCATTACTACCTTCCCTAATTTACAACGGATTCTTAAGTAAGAATTTTATGATTTAATGCTATTTGACCTTAACCAAGTTTGAATGTTTTAAGTAATAAGTTAGGGGTTTCTCTTTATAAATTGTTTATAAGTGCATTCATCTCTTTAATCTTGTTCATTGGTTTTCAATTTTCAACTTGATACATAGACACATACTCTAACAAAGAATAAAAAGATGGTGGGAAACAACATTCAAGATCAAGAAGAAAATAATCATGCCAAACTCTTGATTCTCGTTACTGTCGAATGTGAACTTAAGCATAGTTGCATCCGTTGTACAACGGATGATCACATCCTCATCGCTCGATTCGAAGCCTGACCTGGGATGTTCAACGTAAGTTTACGATTTTTGCTTTTATCAATCTTATCGCTTTCTGGAACTCGGTGATAACTTGTTTACATTTTCGCTTTTATCGGATCATCATCTCGTAACTTGTTTATGACTTTATTTTGTTATATGTTACTTAGTAATTAGGTATTTCATGATGTTAAAAGTTTGGTGATATCATACTGGTATTAGTGCGGGTGTTTGTGATTTAAAATTTAGTATAATTTAACAAAGGTACTACTAATTAGCGCAATATGGATATTGTTCTTCTTCTTCTTTCTTCTTCATCTTGTATTAATGTTATCAATAGCAGATGAATTCCATGAGATAGAAATTCGATAACACTATTTTTTTTCAGGCTGTATAACATGGATCGCTACATTGCCAAAGGCTTTACACTGGTGTAAGTTGTCCGTCTATTTGTAAAACATTACTCAAACTCATTAGTTAATTGATTAGTGGTACCATAATACAAATATGTTAAAAACCAATACAAACATAGCCCACCTTTTTTCTAAAAAGAACGAGTTAAAAATTGGTGTCTATCGTTTGATCTGCATAGGTGGCTTATCTTTAGCCATTATACTCCAATGCCCCCAAGCAAATACAACTTCCCCATTTTCCCAAATATCACCACGTCAAAACAAGTATTCTTCGACTAGGAAAAGGAAGCAATTCAACATGGTCATCTTTTAAGACTAGCTAATGGCCCATTAGAGTCCTAAAGAAGACCGTGTTGACTTGCTTCCTTATCTAGACAAAGACTACTTGTTTAGACGTGGTGATATTCGGAAAATGGGAAGTTTGTATTTGTTGTATTGGAGTATAATATCCATGTGGTTAACCCTTTTGATTATATTTCTCCATTGGCTACACTTTTTGTTCAATGAATCTTCAAAGGAACATTTTATGACTGTCACTGGAAGAAAATCTTAATTGTAACATCCGAGAATTTTTGAAATTTTGAATGACGATTTTACCCTTGACTTTTAGGGTCTAACTTTTACATTTTGACTTTTTGACTTTTGGTCTTTTATTTTCACATAAAAGCAATTACCGACCCCCCCCGCAAGCGGAACCGTAATTTTTCGTAACATATTTAAAGATATATATGTTTAATTCCAAGGTTCATTTATCAAAGACGAGCAGCGAAATTTACGTTTTTCAATATTCGGACCTCAAAAAGCAATTTGATTTAAAACGACATTCCTCCTTAACGTTTACGGTTTAAGAGTAAATGCGTAAAACCCTAAAAATAATTAGTGACATTATTAACGTCATACATTGTCCTAAAACACGAGGTGTTATATAACATCTGAGAATTTTCAAAATTTTGAATGACGATTTTACCCTTTGACTTTTAGGGTCTAACTTGACTTTTTGACTTTTTGACTTTTGGTCTTTTATTTTCACATAAAAGCAATTACCGCGTAACCGGTAATTTTTCGGAACATATTTAAAGGATATATATTATATTCCTAGGTTAATTTATCAATGACGAGCAGCTAAATTACGTTTTCATTATTCGGACTCCAAATCATTATTCGGAAAAATGATTTGGAAAACAATGGCGCGAGTTTCGTGACTCGAATCAACCGTTAACTAGTTCAAACGGGTCCCGAACCGATAGTTATAAAAACTATATTAAAAATTTACAAAATAAACCCTAGACTATTGGGTATTATCATTTCATATTATAAATTTTATTATATATATAAAATTTATATATTAAAAATTTCATTTCCATCTATAATAACACACATACAAATGCATAACACACTCTCTCCCTCCCATATCCGGCCAGCCGCCGACCACCACCACTCGACCACCACCACTCGACCACCACGTCGCCGTCGCCGGCCGCCGAAAAACTTTTCCGGCGGACTTTTCTGACCAAATCCAAAAATGCTCCTCATCTCCGGATCTATCCGATCCACTTCACCACTCGCCGCCACGCGCCATTTTTCCCCTCCCCCTCTCTGGCAGCCGCAACCCATCACCACCATCATCTCCATACCACCACCAGGATCATTATACCACCATCATTATCACCACAACCGTCACCCAAAAAGGGTGGGTGTGGTTTTCAGCCGCACCGTAGGGTGCGTTGGGTTTGGGTTATAAGCCACCAAGGGTGCACGTAGGTTAGCATAAACACCAAAAGGGTGTTTGTTTCGTTCGGGTTGTAAAACCACCCGAGAAGGGTGTGCGTGGTTTATTAAAACAGAAAAGGGTGCGCGTGGGTTTTGCTAGCCGCCACAAAGGGTGTGTTTGTTTCGGTGGTAAAACAACACCATCGCCACCCCCATCACCCCCCCACCAGCGGGTTGGTTTAGTTGTCTCGCACCTCGAGGGTGCATTGGTGTGGTTGGTCTCGGAACCACAAAGGGTGTTTGTTCTGGTGGTGCGACATCAGTCACCCAAAAAGGGCGTTCGGGTTGTTTTGTTTAAAAATAGGGTGCGTTTTGGTTTTGTTAAAATAGCCCGAGGGGCACGTTTGGTTTATAATAATGCACAAGGGTGCATTGGTTTGCGTAAAAACAAGAAAAGGGGTGCGGGTTGGTTTATCAAGAAATGCCACAAAGGGGTGGCGTTTGCTTCAAAAATAGCCCAGGGAGCTTTTGGCTTAACATCCATGCACCAGGTGTGTTTGGCTTAACCGAAACAAAACTTAAGGCGTGTTTGGATATTTGTAAAAAAAATTAAAGGGTGCGTTTGGTTGCAGTAATTTACCAATAAGGGTTGCGACTAGTCGTGCTAAAAACGCACAAGGGTGCGTTTGGTTTAATGGGCAGCAGCTAGGGGTGTTTGTTTTTGGTTATTAACAAGATTAGGGTGCGTTTGGTTCGGTTATAAAAACCACGCAGCGGGTGCGTTTGGTTTGACATTAAGCACCAGCCGTTAGGGTGCGTTTGGTTTAACGGAAAATGGATAAGGGTGGGTTTGGCTGTGGAAATCAGCCGAGTTATGTCGGTATACCTGTCAAACACCGGACAGCGGGGTATTATTTGGTTTGAAAAAATCAGACAAATAAAAGGGTGCTTTGTTTTGACATAAAAATATTAATTGTTTTCATATTATTAACAATTATTAAAGTATATGTGAAGAAAATCCTAATAAAACATTCGACTCTAAGTATAGTAAGTTAGTATATTAAAACGGATTGATATAAATGTATAAACAATATTAAATGTATTTTAGATGGTTTTTGAGCTAAAAACGGACTTTGCGCGTTTTATGACGGAATAATTGTGACAAAAACGGAACATGAATTCTGGATTGAGAACTTGAGAAAAGTCAGACTTTGGTTTACAAAATATATCAATTAAAATTTTGACGGACTTTTGATATAAAAAATGGGACTTTTAACTCCCAATACCGAAAAAACTATAAGAAAAAAAAAAAAAAAAAAAAAAAAAAAAAAAAAAAAAGATGCAATAGGAATATACACTTTAGTAGAAAAAATAGGATATATTTTAATATATAAGATAAATCAGGTTTATTAATTATAGGATTTGAGCACTTTCGAGTCCGTTTCGGCCTTTCGGCGAAACACGAAAGTTGTTCGTAATGACGTTTTTTCAATTAAGACATAGCGGGTCAAAACTAAAGGTCGGTTGATCTATTATTTCAATTAATTATATTTAAGACCACTGTTCGGTTCTAAAAACGGAAGGTCTAAAAATAGTAACTTTCGGTAAATAACGACATGATTCTAAATTTGACGGAAAATAATATATATTCATATAATATACTAAGGGTTAAGGTTTAAAGAGACGCAAGTGGATTTCTCATCACATGTATATATGTATGTATACATATTAAAATATGTATGATTTCGTCGTTACAATGTACACAGCGTTATCTATTCATATCCGTGTTTTGTAATCCGCACGAACAACAATTATAGGTCGTGGTCGAAGAACGTTGCAGCTTGCTGTGTGATTTAATTCGTTTTATATGATCTTGTTGATCTTGATCGTTGATCAAGGTGAGTTCATAGCCCCATGTTTTACAATTATTGATTTACAAGTTTTGGGGTGAGAAACATGATTTGTTTTACAAATTGGATGCAAGTGTACATTTTATCATGATTATGTGTTTGCCTAAGTAGCGAAAACCCACAATGCCCATGAATCATGAACTGTTAATTTCTGGTTTGGAAGCGCGAGTGTTACAAATAGATATATTTGGGATTGACCTCCCCGTTCGGGTGACTAGCTATCACTAGGAACGAACGTTATAGCATGTCGGATGTTGGATGTTACAGGTTGAACATCATCACGGGCAATGTAGGCAATATTTATGTATTGTATTCATATATGTCGAGCTTCGGTGTCATGAGCTTAGGTAAACATAATTACATTCTGTGATGGTTGCATGGGATGCATGTCCACAGGGAAAGTCTTGCGGTCCTGGATTATGCATTTATATAAACCTATGAATTCACCAACTTTATGTTGACCATTTTAAGCTTGTTTTTCTCAGGTGATATAGATACTTGGCTTACTTGAAGCCCATTGGAGTCTTTATATTCAAGTTTTTCATGGTGATGCAATTATAGGACAACTATTATTTTGATTTCAGAAAATCAACGAGATTGTTTTACAAACGACACATTTAGAGGTCGTTCTCTTGTATCTAGCGCTGTGTATTATGAAGTAGCACCCCATGTGGTATTTCGCTGCGTTGTGATTTCTGGGGGTGTTACACTTATTCTTGTTGTAAGAGGCAAGTCATGAACGCTCACTCACTTGTTTTTCATTTATGATAATTTGTGGTCTTGTAGACTCTAATGTTTATATGGTCTTGTAGACTCTAATGTGTAGACATGAGCATAATGGAACGATAACATAGCAATGGTAGTCATTCTTTTACTCATGGATCCAAGTATGAGTCCTCAAGCTTTGGCAATCAAGCTAAATGATGCATGGCTTGATAATCCTTTTGAACTTGTGAGTACATAATAATCTCCCTTTTAATTTAACAGTCTCACTCAAACTTGCATTGTTTATGTCGCTGAGAGGAACGCTTTGATAATTTACACAATCTTTATCATACGAGATGAAATGGGATATTGGGGTGTACTCTGTAATAACCTTGCTTCTTTCTTTTATCGTCCCAAATATCTTCTATTGTGAAATTTGATAAACTATAATCGCCTAAAACAAGATGAAGTTTGTACTTGTTATAATATCCTTGTTTCTTTCTAGCTTGTATATTGTCCCAAAAAGTTTTTATTATGAAGGTTGATATATGTACTTTATGCTGGCCTAAAACAGGATGAGGTATGCACATGTTATGATCATATGAAAGAACAACAGTCCGTGAAAGAACTTATCGATGTGGAACCAGAACCCAACCAAGCTGTGAAACCGGTTATCACCCAGGGAGAAGATCAAGTAGTAGCAGGAGGGATGGCTATTGAGCATGGTATATGATAAAGACATAAAAGGGAGCTTATTGTAAAAACCTTTGAAGAAATAGAGATAACTGACGTCGTCTATGATTATTGTGATACTCTTGGAAGATATAGATAGCAAACTTCGTTTATTGCTTTCATGAATGTAAAGACTGAGGCACATGTATTTACATATAAGTTCGAGGATGTGCTTGGAACCTGCTGAAAAGGAGGATGAAGTCTTTACTTCTCAATGGTTAATTTCTTTGAAAAAGTGTTTAGCAAGAGTATGAATAAAGAGGAACCACCTATGTAAATATTGAGGTTTTGCCGCTTCAGAGAGCATTGACTTTGGTTCTTACAACATTTATGAATTAGATTGGATATACAACATTTTATTTTTAGGTATTCAAATGGGTTGAAGGGTTCAATTATTAGACATCCTGATTCTTGAATATTTGAACGGTAATTTACTAAGATGGAAATTTAATCATCAGGACATTTTAGTTTATGCACTTGTTTTGTTTAAATGTTAAATTTTCATGCAAATAAATTGTACTAAATTGGGGAGGATTGTTGGAATTTTAGTTCAATTGTGGGTTCATCATGCCACGTAATGGGACTGGAGGTACGGAGTGTACTCCCATAGGTCACTGAACACCCTAACTCTGATAGTGGTAAAAGGAATTCATGTTGATGATGAAGTTGAGTGAGTTCACTCACTAAATGATATTCATCACATGGCTTTAGCGTTGTACTTCATGAGTAGTAAGCTAAAGGATACCATCAGAGAGTAATCTATCAGAGGATGTATCCATAGCGGATTAGCTCATCAGTGGGTGGCTTTAGTTTGAACCTTCAGCAGGTATGCTCCTCAGTAGGCTAGCTGATAAAGTTCATGGCACTAAAGGAATAACACGCTGGAATGAATTTAATTAACTTGTTACAACTTTGACCTATGCAAATGGCAAGTTATAATCACATTTAATGACCACGTTTAAATTGGTCAAGCAACCACTAATTTCTATAATTATGAAGGCTAATTATGGACGAGATTATATCTCCTTAGAGACTTTCATACTGCTGTATTCCACTGGGCTTGTTTTGGGGGAAAAATTGAATTTTTACTTATGCGAAGCATCGTATAACAAATAAGAATTCTAAAACGTATCTTGGCATTTTTAACGTTGTAATAAAAATCAAAACAATAGAAAGTTCCACCCTTAAAAACAATTAAACAACTATAACCTATTTATACATAAAAATTTGGGCGTTATATGCTCTTATTTTTCTCTCAACTATCAACTTACGAATTTACTAATAGGTTATTTTAGTACGATGAGAACCTTTTAGAGAATGCTTAATCTATTATTTAAATAGGGGTAAAAAGTATAAAACCTTTTAAGCGACAACATTACCATCTTAGATGAAAATGGAACTTTGATTTTTAAAGGATTCTCAATGATCATCTTCTTCCTTTGTGAACTTGAACATGTTCATCATCAAATCTAGCTTGTATATTGTCCTAAAAACTTTTTATTATGAAGGTTAATATATGTACTTTATGGTGGTCTGAAACAGTATGAGGTATGCACCTGTTATGATTATATGAAAGAACAATAGTCCGTGAAAGAACTTATCGAGATGGAACCAAAACCCAACCAAGATGTGAAACCGGTTATCACCTAGGGAGAAGATCAAGTAGTAGCAGCAGGGATGGCTAGTGAGCATATGGTATATGAGAGAGACAAAAAAAGGGAGCTTATTGTAATAACCTTGGAAGATATAGAGATAACTGACATCGTTTATGATTGATTGTGATACTCTTGGAAGATATAGATAGCAAACTTCGTTTATTGCTTTCATGAATGTAAAGACTGTGGATTAAGGAAAAGTCAATAATGGTATAGAAAGTCAACTAGAAAAGTGACCGATTATATTAGTAATAAAGGTAAATACTTAGTAATCTAGTTATGCAGCTGGTGGTTTTCTTATACTTTTTTTAAATTGATCTTACTACCAGTATTGATTTTCTTTGTATATATATGCTTGAAGCACTATGGTATTCTTCTGTAGTTTCTGCTACTTTGTGTAGATGCTTGCAGCACGGCATATCATTATTTAGTGCAGATTGCTCTCCCCATAACTTTAATTTTTTTTCTCTTGGTTTTCTTTTTATGTATATTGTTGTTAAGTTGGTTTTCTTGTGCTTATTTCAGGTTTTAGTTGAGGTTGGATTTTGTAAAATTCAATTCGATCCACTTCAGCCATATATTTAGAAAGTGGGATGCCAGTGATTCTTTTTACCCGACTCTAAGTATTTTACATGACTTTAAGTATCACGGGGTGGTCTATGAAATTCGAAGTTTACTTACCACGTCAATACATCACCACACAAACTGTGGCTCCAAGTGCTTTTCCTATTTTAGCTTGTAGGCTACAATAGAGTGGATAAAAAAAGGGTAAACTACACAAAATGTCCCTGTGGTTTCCTGAAATTGCACTCTTAGCCACCCACTCTTTTTCTGTTGCAATCACTATTCTCGCTGATTACGAAAAATTTCATTTAATATCCTTGAGGGTCACCGTTCACAAATGATTATTAAATTTCGTCGTTAGTCAAAGTAAAAGCGTGCGAAGTGACTAGTATACCCTTTTTTCTGCGATTCTCCAAGCAGTAAACCTCTCAGTTACAAAAAATTCAAACATTTAATGCTTCATTTAAGCGGCAGTATCAATTGTTTTTCATCGAACAACTAACACAAACATAAACACATTGTCTCTTACTCTAACACACGCAACCATAAACACAAACAAAAACCCTAACTGTTTGATTGTGGCGTGAAACAGCTTGTTGTGAAGAAACTAAGAGGGAGGCCTAGAAAAAACGTTGCAATGCCTGATCCGAGTACACCGACAACAAAAAAGAGGTGAAGGCCTAGTGGCAGTGTACGGAAGCAACGGGCTTGCGGATGTTGGTATGTTTATGTTTTATAGTTGCAATGCATGTTTTAAGGTGTTTTTTTTCTTTATGCTTTCAAGAGGATGTCCCTATATCCTATTTGCTTAGTTTTCTTATGTTTGAGGATGAAACTGCGTATAGGTGAATGGCTGGCAATAGCTTGTGATAACATTTAGTAGTTCCTTCCAAATACTTTGTTCACCGTAAAACAATCTCTTGATAACTGACAAGACCTGCATCACCTTCTTTTTTCAAGTGTGAAGAAAATAAATCACAGCCAGGGACTGCATTTTTTATACAGTTTATAACAAAATTTTGAAACATGGGAATTCGTAAACGCGTAACGTCTGCAGCGAGAAGGTGGGTTAGTGCTGGTGCACAATAAATTACCGCAGCGTTTGATCAAGAAACCGCAGCCGCAGTCATGGCTAGACTCGCGGTTCATGAAACTCCGAAAAATTTCCCTAGAGAGGTGGTCAGATGGCTCGAAAAGGAACTAATTAGTTTCACATCAAAGTTCGGGGACTATATTCATGAAGATCCGTCATCTTTTTGTCTTTCTACTAATTTCTCACTTTACCCTCAATTCATGTATCACTTACGAAGGTCTCTGTTTATTGATGTGTTCAACAGCAGTCCTGACGAAACGGCATTTTTCCAGCTGATGTTAAACCGTGAAGGGGTCGTGGGGTCATTAATTATGATTCAACCAACTCTTTTCTGATATTCATTTGACGGGCCACCTATTCCTGTTCTTTTAGATGTTTGCTCGTTGTCTCCAGATGTAATTCTGCTATTTGATTCCTATTTTTTTGTTGTTATTCACTACGGGTCAAAAACATCTCAATGGAAGAAAATTGGTTATGATAGGGACCCCTAACCAAGAATGTTTTTTAGAAAGTTGTGGAAGCAACTCAGACAATCAAAGTAAGCAGCTATGTCTCAAAGGATACATGTTTCCAAAACTATGAAGTTGCGAGCCAGCATATTATCAGGGCTAGGTTATTTCAGCAAAGTTGAACCCTTCTCGGCTACACATAATCGAGTTAATGTTGATGGGTCATGAGTTAGAATGACGTGATGAATGGTGAGGCCCTAGCAATTTTTTCTCGAGCAGTATTGGCAAGAATTGGCAGTTCAGGGTTTGACTTATAGCGTTGTTGTTGTATAAAATGTTTTTTTTCATTTTAGTAATTATTTTATGAATAGAATAAGTATAGAAGAGAAGTTACTGTGTACTATACTACGTTTAGCAGTTTTCGTAGATTGTAGAAAATGATCCAGATTGGGTTTGATGTTTGGTTTAATCTGTCATCTGTCATAGAAAACAAGTTCCCAGTGTTATCATAAAGGGTGTTAATGTTATTTTTACCAATGATTCTTTGTCTGCCAAAAGATGGAGAGCTACATAGAGCCGAGAGAGAATCAAAATGATTTTGCAAAAAAATATTTTGTTGTCAAAACATATAATTTCAAAAAATTTAGATAACATAGCAATTGTAGGATCAATGTACTCAAGTATATTGAACCTTGTTAGCTTGTAAAAATGGTATACTACCTTTGAATAAATCCAAGATAATAACTATTAAACACTGACAATGATACTATCACTTATGCGGAAACTAATTGATAAGTATTAAGAATAACACACATCAATAACCAAAAGCTTACATTTATTAACACCCCTTGAAACCTGCCTAACTTTGCAGACCCGTAAACACTAAAAATAAAAAACTCTAATACGACTTCCTTTCTAAGATTTGTATATAAAACTTGTTACTCGTACTGGCCCTTAACTATGCCTTCCAAGGGGGTTCCTTTATAGACATCAAGGATTAACCCGATTGGGCTTTACAAGCTGTCAATCCTTATCTTCTCCTAAATACAATCCTATATCTTCTCCTAATAAAATCCTTCAAGAAACTCTAAAACAATTATAAGCAGTACTTTGACTTTATACTCACAGTACTTTGACCATACTAAACAGTACTTTAAACACTAGCAGTACTTTGATAATAACTAGCAGTACTTTGTGATCTGCCAGCTACCTTACAATATTCCTAACAATCCTTCCGCCTAACTTATGTTAACTTTTTCTTAACTTCAGGTTTTTCATATCTCTTCCATGCACTAGCTGATTATCTTCATCAAACATAACTTTTTAGGTCTTTGTTTAGAGATACCTTCCCTCTACGATATCTTTAAAAAGTATTGCATAAGCACACTTTCACTCTTGATGAGTGTAATAGGATGATGGTCGTGAGTAGATGTTGATCCTAGCTTTCAATTCTAGATTGAGAATCGAACATTATTCATTCAGTCGATTGAATCAATCGTGCGAGTCATCCTCGTCAACTGAGCCACATCTGGAATCATCTAATGCTTTTATAATGAGTTACTCTTTACCTATAGTCGCTCATCCACTATTGGGACCCAGTGCAAGGTTTAGCCATAGGTACCCAGTATAGAAATGAGTGTGTGGGGAGGTTGGTTGTGAGAGGGGGTTGTGAGGTTAGTAGTGTGTGTGGTTGGTGTGTGTTGGGTGGTGGGTGTGGGGTTGTGAAGATAGTGTGAATGAAACCCATTCTATGTGCTAAACTAAGCAGTACTCAGGGAACATGAATCCCTAGGTTGAGTTTGAAAACCTAAATAGTTTTCTGGTAAACTATCACAACCAAGAACGATATTGTCATTCTTTACCTGTAGCCTTTGCCTCAGACTAGTCAACTGCGTTAGTAATTTAAACATTGGTGAGCTGAGGACCATATAGGATTTTGAGCAAACCTATTAAAGCTATCAACAGATTGATTGAGTTCCTTTACCAAAAGCTGTTTGCTCTGGAGTGGACACCATACTTCCCAATTGATACCATGGTGTATTAAGCACCATACAATTTTTGGTAAATTGTCAACCATCAACAGATTTGAGATGTCTTTACCAAAACTGTTTGATTTGGACTAGTCAATTCTTATATCTGTTAGACATGGTGAATTGATTACCATTTGCTGTGTGGTGGTTAACCAACACTCAATCCCTTAAAACAGTTTTATTTTCTTTCAATCATTTGTGCCTTAAACCTTTTTGCACATTTAAAACTATTTATTCACCAAATCATTTTGTTTTACTCAAAAATCAATTAAGCTAACAATACTTTCCAACAAAGTACTTCTAGTACATATCTTTTTCATTTATCAAAAAAACATAAGTTAATTTTATTAAAAACATATTTGATAAATTAGATACCATACCAGAATCATTCTTCTTCTCTTTCCAAATCCTCCTTTTGCTTCATCACAAATCTTATCACATTCAAAGCATCCTCTGTTTCCCTTTGAACTTCTAACTTATGCTCTAACATTCTTTGCATAAGTTCTCTTATAAGTGGATACCTTTGTTCTACCAACATATGTATCATAGTCCCATTCTCCAGTTCCAGTAAATGCACCCCTGTGGACTCATAAAATCTCCAACTTATGATTTCCCATTCAGTTTGATTTCTCCACAGTTCATCATCACTTTCTTCGGCTGTTTCCATCGTAGTTGTTAGATCTCCATGTAATATCAAACCTAAGCCAGTTGGAGGAATATGTTCATAGTACTCTATCACCAATCTATGCAAGTGATGCAAATCTTGTCTGTCCAATATATGCAAAACTTCATTGAGAGTGTTGAATGCTCTTATATGCCCATTGGCTCTTTGAACAGCAATATATTCCCCTTCAGGTGATTGAATAATAGAGAATCTTGAGATCAAAGAGTGTTGTTCCATAACTTCTACATCTTGTGCACCATCATCTTCAAAATTCACAACCTTTAGAAAATCCTTATAGCCTCATCATCTACTTTGTATTTTCTCATTATTATTTATACTTTAATGACTTCATCTTTCTAATGGTACCTTTTCTCTTCTTTGAAGATTCTTCAAGCTTTTACATTCATGATTACATCCTTAATAGCTTGTTCATCTTCTGTTGAACCAATAGCAACAAATTCGTCATTAAACCTCTTCACCTTTTCATAAATATCCCTGATTTCTTCATAACTCTTGTTCTTGAGGTTTCTATAAGCTTTACCACTACTTTCCATATAAACCTTCATCAACTGTTTCTTACTGAGGAACGGTAGGAGGTTTCCTTTTCTTAATGCTAGCTTGTTGCACTGGCTCTAAATCTCCTTTGAGCACTATATCCCTCCACCAAAAAACTTTGCTTTTGTCTTCAGTAAAGTTCTCTCTTTCTGTTCTTTGCACCTCTGCATCAATCATTCCATTATCCTCTAATTCAGCTTTATTTACTTTTCAATGAACAGCAATCTTTTTCTTTCTCCTCTTTTTCCCATTCCAGCTGCAATTTTCCTTGCAAATTCTTCATCATTTTAGTCCTCAGCAAGCTCCTTAATTGTTGAAGGGTAAGCTTCTTCTTTTTGGGTTCTTCCTTCATTATCCCCTTACCTTTATCTTTTGGATCAAGAATTAGAGTTGGTGATTTGGGTCTTTCTTGCTCAGGAATATTACCAGGAATGGTAATTCTTGCTCCTCTTCTGTTCTTTGAGATATTAACCAAGAGATCAGCAATTAAGGTATCATCTTGAATGAACTCATCAGACTCATCTTGAAAGGTTGAAGGACCAGCTTCATCTTCCACTTCTTTCATTGAAGGTTCAGTACTTAGATTTGCTCCAACAGTACTTTCATTTACCTCAGCAGTACTTAGATTTGCTCCAACAGTACTTTCATTTACCTCAGCAGTACCTTCATTTGCCTGAGCAGTACCTTCAAAATCTTCAGATGTACCTTCATTTGCTTGAGCAGTACCTTCAAAATCTTCAAATGTACCTTCATTTGCTTGAGCAGTACCTTCAAAATCTTCAAATGTACTCTCATTTGCCTGAGCAAAACCTTCAAAATCTTCAAATGTACTCTCATTTGCCTGAGCAGAACCTTCATCAACTTCATTCAAACCAGTACTTTCAACAGAGACTTTCTTCCTCCCCTGTTTGAAAGAAGATGATTTCTTTTTATGTGCCTTCTTCAGCTTTTTCTAGAACAAAGTAGCATTAATCTGACAAAAGAGTGTAATTCATGGCAATCAGAGGCTTAACAAACCTTCCACACGGAACTTAATATTTGTCTTAGCCTAAGAATTTGATTAAAGCTGTTAGTATTTGTGCTTCTTCAGTCCGAGAACCTCCCTAGTTAATCCATAAGACTAGATTTCCCGCACAACTCCTCCAGATGTCCCTGAACCTCAATGTTGGGGAGTATAATCATTGGAATAAGCAGGTCGCTTCAGAAGCAACTGGACTGGACTAGCTGCAATTTTCACCCAGCTAATTAATCATCACTATGATGTGGAGGAATTTATTGATTGTCAAAATTCTTCAGTATGCAATGAATGTTCTCCTTTCAGCAGTAAGCCACTTCTAACATATAGGAGTAGAGGTGTGAGCTTCCCTAAAAAACCTAGGACTACACTTGCTCCTAAAGGTAAACACTTTTGGTGGTTAAAACATCTATGGTTAAAAAATTTGATGTTTGGTATGCCGCTCAAGATTGTTTAGTTCAAAATAGTGGGGAATGAACCTGGGATACATCAAAAAGGGCTTGCTATCCTTGAGATTTCTTAACATTCCATCAAATATTAGCTTAGAGAAATTGAACTTCTGATTTGTAGCAAGTCCTACCAAAGCAGATGCAATATTTGTCCCAAATTGATCCCATGATGAACTCTTAGAGCTTATACAATGAAGTAAGGTATGAACCAGTGATTTTCCATTGGAAGACTAAAGAGTAGTTAAAAACGAGTAGTGTAAGATTTCCCTCATAACCAATATCCCTTAAAGTGTCCCAAATTACCTGATTATCAAAACAGTTAGTGCCATCTTCATCATTAAACATCAAATCAGTACGAACTGAAGCTTCTGACACCAATATCTTCTTTCCAGCTACCTTAGCTTCAATGTGAGCGACTTCATTAATCATACGCACCTTCGCAGTATTCCAAAATTGTTGAATCCACTGTTGAATCACATCCGGAGACACCAAAAGAGCATAGTTCACATAACATCCAGTGAGAAAGTCAATAACTTCATGAAAATCAGCATTACGCTCTGTCTTCTCAACACAAGCAATCATATTATGTTTGTTGCAGGAGTTCGTGATAGCCATTATCTCAAAATTGACGGTGAAAACGAATTAGGGTTCGAAAGATTAAAGTATGAAATCGAAAGATTAAGTGAGAGATTCTTGGAATTCGTTGGAGTATTTATAGGTAGAGAAAACCTGCCCACAAAGTAACCGTTAAGAATTACAGTTTACCCCCTCAATTGTGACGTCTGACCAACGGCTATAAACAGTACTTTCAATGCCTAGCAGTACTTTCAAAGCAGAACAGTACTTTCACTCTGGCTAAGCAGTACTTTCTTTTTATGAAGCATTATTGATCAAATCAAATAACAAAATCTTCCTATCTCAGATAGCATCTCTTCAAATCCAACCCTGAATCACACGAAGTAGCAAACATAACCACAATTTCAGCATATCTTAAAAAGTCAATCATCTCTGACTTTATACCTCCCCTTAAGAATAGCATCAAATCTTCTTTCAAAGTCCATACTTTACAAGCAGTCCTCCCCTTAAACTTAGCTATGGGTTCATCATTCCAATATTAACTACCAAAGAGTTGAATCTAGCCAAGTCAAATCCTTTGGTTAGTAAATCTGCCACATTATCATCTGTATGAACCTTGACCACATTAATTAGCCTTTGATCATAACAATCTCTAATAAAGTGATGCCTAATCTGAATGTGCTTAGTCTTTGAATGGAAAACAGGATTCTTCACAATGCATATGGTACTCTCATTGTCTATATGAATATCAGTATTTATGAAATTGAAACCATAATCAAAAAGTTGATTTTGCATCCAAAGTACTTGTCCACAACAACTTGCAGCTGCTACATATTCTGCTTCAGTAGATGAGATAGCCACAATTGTTTGTTTCTTGCACTGCCATGAGACCAATCTCCTTCCAAGATATTGACATCCACCAGAAGTTGATCTTCTATCATGATTGTCCCCAGCATAATCACTATCTGAAAAGGCTTCTAAATGAAAAGGAGAATCCTTGGGATACCATAAACCCAATTTAGGTTGATGTTTAAGATACCTAAAGATCCTTTTTACTGCATGCATGTGGGAAATTTTTGGAGTGACTTGAAATCTTGCACACAAACAAACAGCAAACATAATATCTGGTCTTGATGTAGTCAAATACATAAGACAACCAATCATTGATCTGTAAAGATGTACATCAACATCTTCACCTTCTTCATCTTTCCCGAGAGATTTATGAGCTTCAATTGGTGTAGTAGCTGGCTTAATTGTTCTGAAGTCAAATTTGTTAAGAATATCCTTCACATACTTGTCTTGACTTATGAAGATCCCAGCAGTACTTTGCTTAACTTGAAGTCCCAAAAAGAAAGTAAGTTCACCCATTGAACTCATCTTAAACTCCTTTTGCATTAGCTTTTCAAATTCCTTAACCATGGATGTCATAGTAGATCCAAAGATAATATCATCCACATAGACTTGAACCAACATAATATCTTTTCTGTCCTTTTTGATAAACAAGGTTTTATCAATAGCACCTCTCCTATAGCCATGTTTCAAAAGAAAAGTAGAAAGCCTCTCATACCATGCTCTAGGAGCTTGATGTAATCCATATAATGCCTTGATTACCTTGTAGACTTTGTTTGGATGATGAGGATCTACAAAACCTGGAGGTTGATTGACATAAACCTCTTCTGTGATATTGCCATACAAAAATGCACTTTTGACATCCATTTGATAAACAAAGAATCCCATAAAAGATGCAAAGGCCAAAAATAGTCTGATGGCTTCAATTCTGGCAACTGGTGCAAAAACTTCATCATAATCTACACCTTCTTCCTGTCTATATCCCTGTGCAACAAGTCTTGCTTTATTCCTGATGATAGTACCTCTTTCATCTCTTTTGTTTCTGAAGACCCATTTAGTTCCAATAACTCTTTTTCCATCTGGTAAATCACATAACACCCATACATTCTGTAGCTTGAACTGAAGCAGTTCTTCTTGCATTGCTTCAACCCAACTTTCATCTTGCAATGCTTGTGTTATCTTCTTGGGTTCTTCTTGAGATAAAAAGCAGGCAAACAAGCATGTCTGCTGATCTTTGTGATTTGTTCTGTTTTGCTTACAAATAAAGCTCAACAATGCTTGATGTGGGGTAGAGGTACCTTGCAGCTGTTTTCTTGTTTTAACTCCTGAAGCAGTAGGACCAATGATCTGACTTTGTGGATGATTTTTATGAATTCTGAGTGTTGAAGAAGAACTAACATCTATGGTGTTATCCATATTGTTGAGATCAAGATCTATCTCTTCCTCAGTATCTTTATTTTCATCATCAAAGGAATTTCCATGAAAAATTCCATCCTTAGGCAAATCATCATCAGACTCTGATAGATCATAAATTTCTTTGCCTTTTTCTTTTCTCTTCTCAGATGCAATTCCTTGATTTGTCATATGAGAATGAGCAATAGTCTCTTGAAGCATCAAATTCTCAAACTCCTTCTGTAGATCTTGGTCTTCTATAGTCAATGGAACTTCTTTGTCAACAGTACTTTCATCAGAATCCTTGTTCTGAGCATCATTTGTAATGGCTCCTGAAACAGCTTTGTTCCCAATAGAGCTTGAACCATGAACTATAAACTGCTGATCATCTACATCTTCAAAGTCAACTGAATTGGATTGTTTTACAGCTGTATCAACTTGATTTTCTTTCCTTACAGGAATGTAGTTGAGTGAAGGAGATAGAATTTCAAGGTCAAACATCCAATCGGACACGTTTTCTTTCTGTTTCATTCTGATCACTCAAGAAATCTACATTAAGACAATCTTGTACTTTTTTGTGACCCTGTTGTAGACTCAAATCCTTTTGCTGTTAGTGGAGTAGCCCAACAAATATCCTTTCCTCTGATTTTCCTTCAAATTTACACTCAAAATGATCCATAGTGTTTCAATATAGTCAAAGGACATCCAAATGGTTTCATTAAGCTGATATTAGGAAATTTTTCCCATTAACATCTCACAATAGGGAGTCTTCATTTGAGGCTTAGTCACCAATACCCTGTTTAGTACATAACAAGCATTATTAACAGCTATCAGCCCCAAATTGAATGGAAGAAGTGAATCTGCAAGCATATGTACAAGCTAGCCTCAATGAGAGTCCTATTCTTCCTCGAGCCACACCATTTTGCTGTAGGAGTCCTTGCAATACTGTAAACTCTCTCTGGATTCTTTCATGCACAAAAATCATTCATCAACATATTTTTGAACTCTGTCCCATGGTTCACAATCCTGATGTTCTTCCCTTTTCGTCTTAGCTTTTGTTTTCTAAGCGCGACAATCAAATCATGAAGTATGTCATATGTCTCATCTTTGTAGACCAAGAAAAACACCCAGCTAAATCTACTGCAATCATCAGTTACCACTAATCAATACTTTTTCCTATTCAAACTTGCTACTGAAACAGGTCTAAATAAATCCATATGGAGCAACTCTAAGGGTACTCTAATTGTTTCTCTTCTCAAGCTTCTGCAAGAAGCCTTAAGTTGTTTAACCCTTCTATACAGCCAGACATGAATGATCATGTTTAAAAATGACTTAGAAGGTAAACCTCTGACCAATGCACTTACCAATATGTTGATATTCTGAAGATTCACGTGCCCCCATCTCAGTGCCCACAATGATAGCATCATCTTCAGAATGCTATTAGCAACTAAACATGTTACTCCTCCAAAGGAATGAATTTTTGAGATTCATGACAGTATAACACATTCTTCTAGTGACTCAGAGAGCAAAGGATTTTCAATCAACAATCTTAAATTCTGTGAGAGTATAGACAATCAGTATCATATTGTAAAGAGAACATTATGCTTTATGCCATAGATCTGAGAGACATATAGAGAGATTTGATTGAGTTCTACACAATAGCAGACATTCTCAAAATCTATTCATGATGTCTTGATGGTTCCCTTTCCTGTAATTCTTCCTCCTTTAAGGTCATTGCCAAAAGCTACATAACCTCCTTTGTACTCCTTAAAATATGAGAGTTTGTCCTTGTCTCCTGTCATACTTCCAGAGCAACCACTATTAATAATAGCATGATCTTTTAGTTCCTCTTCTGGATTGTGTCCCAGCACTAACACAATTAAAGGACTAAACACTTCTTAGAAACCCAAGTCATTACTGACTTGAATTCCCCTAATGGAGTTACATACTCAAAATTCTTGAGTGTGTAAAGAACCATTATTTCTTGTTGCCTATGATCTAGATAAGCCCCTTTGATCTCCATGTTTGTGTTGGACTTATCACAACACTCCTTTTCCAACCCTTAGTCTGGGAAGTACTAGCTTGTGTCCCACAGAACTTTCTTTCTTTAACCTTTAGATTTTATAATTGGCCTGGACTTTTTGGTCTGTCAACATATCTTGTAATTGAAAAAAACCCATGGTGGTGAAAAGCTTGAAGCTCTTGGTCTTACATTAATCCATTTTTTGTATAATAAGGCACCAAGTACTTGTGCAAAACACTGGTCTAGAGAAATATGCCTAGCAGTAGCCATGTGAAAGTACTGCTTTGGATACATTTGGTCTAGCAGTATTTTGGTAAAATGCACTAGCAGTACTTTGTGAAGGTACTGCTTGTGACATTTTTGATCTAACAGTACTTTTCAAACCTTCCCTTGTAAGTACTGCTGATGGAATAAAAGACCTTCTTTGATGAGGGTGCCTAAAGTCACTTGAGAAATTTCTGTGATTTACCCTACTTGTGTTATTCCAAACTGATCTTGAGTCCCTTGAACCCTGTGT
Source organism: Tanacetum coccineum (assembly GCA_026074375.1). Classification (NCBI taxonomy): domain Eukaryota; kingdom Viridiplantae; phylum Streptophyta; class Magnoliopsida; order Asterales; family Asteraceae; genus Tanacetum; species Tanacetum coccineum. The sequence continues at coordinate 62,129 of BQNB010000643.1, read as the reverse complement.
TTCCATTGGTTTAGGTTTTTGGGTCTGTTTGAGTTTTCTTTCATGTAGATCACAGTCCTTGATTAAGTGATTAGGACTGTAACATACAAAGCATACTTTACCATCTCTGTACCCAAGTCCCCTTCTCCTAGATCTTTGACCAAAACTATCCTTACTCCTAGGTGATTTGTTTTCAGAAGATGTTTCTGATTTCAAAACATCTTTGCTTCTAAATTCTGAAAATCCCTAGTGGAACCTCTTCAATCATCACTATCAACCTATTCTTCAATAATGACCTTAGTTTCTATCAGTGATTAGACTAATAGAAAACTGGTTTTGTTTCTTTTTGTTTTGATTAAATCATCTTTTATTTAGATTCACAATATCATGATCTGTTCCCACCTAGACTCTGAGTTTTTTGTTGTTATCACCTTAATTTCCTGATTGATAGCTCTCTATCCCGTAAAAGCAACATCTGCCCTAGGGAATAAATTGTACCTATGGTGGAGGTACTGCTTTGTATGCTTTATTCTCTTTGAAATTTCATACAAAGGACCAGTCAAAGTTTTCATCCCCAGATGAAAGTTACTTTCCTCACTACTACTATATTCAACTCAAACCTATACAATGTTTTATCATACAAAACTTTTGTTTGTTCTAGGATGTCAGTTTGCAATAGAGTAGCCTTGCTCCTTTTTTTCAAGTTTTTTCTTCAATTCATCCATTTCTTTTATGACATTAATCCACATTCTTTGGTTTTTTCGCCAAAATTCCAATCCCTTATTTTTAATCATACTACCATCTGTTCATATATTCACCACCAATGCGTATTCATTCTATTCATGTGTTCTAATTAATACCTCTAATAGATTTCTAAGGTCTATAATTGATATCCCTGAATTCTAACCTAGCTCTTTGAAAATTATCTCTTCTCAGTTTGATAATCATTCAAGCCAGTTTTTTTAAGATTTACAGCAATTAGAACATGTAGGTCCTCCAAGTTAGAAGAATCGGTTGAGCTGTAGCCATCAAAGCAAGAGCAAACTGTTTCCCATTAGCAGGCTTCTAAGAATCTTCGCTCCAGTCAAAAACTCCAAGTCCATCTTGTCCAAGATCCACATGGTCTGCATCAACCTCTATGCTCCAATCATCTTTTTCAATTCCATTCAGTGCCACCTATAGCAACAGCACAGGGATCATCAACAAAAACCATGGTCCATCAATTTCACCTTGGGCTGTCTTTGCTAACCAAAGCGTTGTGTTTTGAATCTTCAATGGGCACAATACCCTTTTTCCTTACTTCCATTTGCTCTGTTGGCCCCTGATATTTAGCAAACATGCATTCCCACACAGTGAACCAACTCTGACAGTTAAAGCATTAAATCTTTGACATGTCCAATGTGATTCCTATTTTTATAGGCTTTGGTCTAATGGTCTTCCTGTCTTTCTCATGAACTTTCTTATTCTTGCCGTTATCATAGCTACTTGCCATCTGATGTCAATTTCTTCCATAGCATCATCATCAATTTGCAGCAAGTCTTCATCATCATGAGATTCCGGCATAGATGCAATTTTAGCTAAAGAAAGACATATATTTCAACTGAGTTACAAGAAGAGTTGGAGTTTCTTCAACTTGCTTGATGAAGCCTGAGCATACCCTTCTGGTGATGATATCAGATTTTTCATCAGCAGTACATTGTCTATAATAACTGCCTTTGATTTTAGAGCAGACATAAAAAGCAATACCTTTTGTGATTTGAACTTAAAGCCCTTCAACTCTGCTCAATACCTACAAATGGTGAAATAAGAACAGTCAAGTCCAATACATCTAAACCTTGTGTCCTCTAATCATTGAGCAACCACTTGCCACACAAGCCAATTGAAACTTCTGAGAAATTTTAAATTAGCATCTTCACAAGATACCTTAGCATCATACAACTCTAGCATACTAATAATGTTCTGGAATCTGTCGTATGCTGAGTCTAGCTCTTCTCTAGCTCCAACAACAAAGGTCTCAAACTGTTGTTTCAAGAGATTCTTCTGCATCTTCTTAGATCCTTATTACCTCCAATCTTGCTTTTATAGCAGCCCACAGACTCCTGGCATCTTGAGCATCATGGAAGCTCAAGAGATGTCTATCTGGTATTGCAGAGAGCAATATGTTGAGAGCTTTCTCATTGTTTCTCCTTGCATTGACAACAATTGAAGTTTTTGGTGCAGAAGGTTGACCTGAGGAAGACGCTGGTTCTGTTGTAGCCTGGTCACCATTGGTGATTATATCCCATAGAATATGATCAGTAATTGCAATATACTGTCTCATCTTCATGCACCATAGGTCATACTCACCCTTCTTGATGATTGGAATTCGTAGTGCAGTGACAGATGAGGCAATGAAGGGTGGTTTCAAGCTTCATACATCTTTTAGTGTTTTGCAAAGATATCGGATGTTCAAAGTCTTCTTTACTCAGAGTTTCCTCCCAAGTTCTCTCTATAATACTGTATATCGATGACTCTAATACGTTGAACCTTAGCTTGTAAAAGGATATTACTAACTTGAAAAAATCCAAAATAAATAACTAAGAAACGCCGCCACTGAATTACTATCAACTATTGCGGAATCTAATCGATAATATTAAGAAGAACACCACAGCAATAATCAAAAGATTCTTTTATTAATCACACCTTGAACCTGCCTAACTTGCAGATATCCTAAACACAATAATACCAATCCCTATAACAACTTTTTCAAGACTCACTTTGTTCACGATACCTAACTATGCCTTCCAATGGTCCCTTATTATAGACATCAAGGATTAACCCTATGCTTACAACCTGCCATGCTTATCATCTCATATACAATCCTTCTAAACACAAAAAAAACTTGTTATCAGCAGTACTTTGATATTGCTAACAGTACCTTTCTATAACTAACCATACTTAAGCATAACGAACAATACCTTTAATATCACTACATACTTTGTTATCTGCCAGCGAGATTTACATTACAATATAAAACCTAACAGAGATATCCCTCATAATATGTATTAGAAAACAAAGACATAAATGAAAATTTTCCTTTAGAGACTCTTGGTGCTTTAACTAGTAAAAGTACCCCATGGTTTGCGGACTTTGCAAATTTCCATGCGGGGAATTTTATCATCAAAGGAATGACGACTCAACAAAAGAAGAAGTTTTTCAAGGACGTTAAACATTATTTTTAGGACGATCCTTATCTTTTTCGTATTTGTGTGGATCAAATTATTCGAAGGTGTATGCATGGGCAAGAAGCTAATGATATCCTCAAAGCTTGTCATGAAGGACCCACCGGTGGCCATCATAGTGCCAATCTCACCGCTCAAAAAGTATTTGATGTCGTTCTTGGCCGACCATATATCGAGATGCCCATAAATGATTCAAATCTTGTGATACGTGTCAAAGACAAGGCAAAATTTCACACGAGATGAGATGCCTCAAAACGCTATCAAGTTTTGTGAAATTTTCGATGGAGGGGTATCGATTTTATGGACCTTTTTCCGTCTTCACAATGAAAAAAAATACATCCTCGTAGCCGTTGATTATCTTTCAAAGTGGGTGGAAGCAAAGGCGCTCCCCACAAATGATGCTCGAGTTTTATGTTAGATATTTTTTGAAATCTCTTTTTGCCGATCGAAACAACCTAGAGCTATATAAAAGCGATCGTAGGACCCATTTTTGTAATGAATAATTTGCTAAAGTAATGTCTACGTATGGGGTCACTCATCATCTGCACCAGCTTATCACCCTCAATACGAGCGATCAAGTGAGGTGTCCAATACGCGTTTTGAAAACGAAGTCCTCTTCTAAAAGGATGGTTGGAGAAAACCATGCCTCGTGGTCAGACAAAATAATGACACATTATGGGCATTTTAGTACTACTTTTAAGAAACCGTGGTTGTAAACGCTTACAAGTATTAGTATACGAACGTCTTGTCCATTTACTTATCGAGTTAGAGCATAAAGCAATTGGGCATTAAACACATGCTAATTTCGATCTTAAAACTGCGGGAGATCACCGGAAGCTTCAACTCAATTTAACTTAATGACTTCGTGATCAAGCATACGAAATTCTTGATATTTAAAGATACGACAATAAGCGTCACGACTCTACAGAACAAAAACCGGCATTTTCAATGTGTGATCGAGTTTTAATCTTCAACTCTCGTCTAAAGGATATTCACGAGAAAGCTTAAAACTCGTTGTCGGGACCCTTTCAGCCATCACCAAGTTTTTCCATAATGGAACCATCAAGTATCTCAACCCGAAGGACCAAACTTATAAGGTAATGGTCATCGTGTGAAGCATCTACTTCGAGGGGACTATACCCACCCAAAGGAATCCAAGATCTCTAAACACTCTCCAAAGGACAATAAATTCAGGGATCGAGTCAAGCTATTACTCGTAACCACAAACAAAGCGCTTCGTGGGAGACAACCCATGCTTAATCCTTTTATCTTCTTCTTATTTCTAATGTGAATGTGAAGGCTTGTACTCTTCCGATCGTTGTTGTTTGTGCTTTGTTGGATTGTTTGTAGGAATTAACCCAAAATTTTCTGAAGACTCTCGGTTCCGGTGTTTTATATCCCAGGTTACTCGACTTCCTATACTTGCTTGCCATTACATTGGGGAAATCCGATATCCGAAGAATTTTATCGACTAAAGCAATTTATCTTTTAGCATACTTTGATAAATGGCTTGAGAATTTTTGTATACTTTCTAACGACGCATAGATATCATTCGACTTTTTGATTCTAGAATGGGGTCTTTTTAAAATCTTAGGCTATGGAACCATTGAGGGAATGTTTAATTTAGTATGGGGAAGTAAATCTTCGACTAAGATCTTTACCTACTTTTGCCCGTTGTTCCACGAACCACGTTTTCCCCCAACAAAAAATATTTTTAAATTTTAAGTCTAAATATAATGTCACAAAAAATTTTGTAAAATAAATAGTTGAGTACAAAAAAAAATAGTTTGACACGAATGTTAGTTTTCTGTTGGTGAAATAAAAATAAATTTTGACACCGACCGTGTTTATATTATCTCCCTTTCTCCTTAACTTATAAAATAATTGATTTTGATAGATCTATTTATAAAAGGAGCTATAAAACGCAAGATTTAGCTTGAAAAAGTCGACTTTGCAAGTTCCCATAATTGAATTTAATATGTGATATTCATTTATTAGAGTTGAGATGTTACCAGTCTATGTTAACTTGTTCAAGTGCCAATCTTATTCGTTATCTAAGTATAATGAATTTCTTTATTAGAAAATTTTTAAATGTGAAGAACAAGAGAAGTTAGAGTAGAGTATATAAGTAGAGAAGGATATTAAACGTGGAATAGTTGGTTTTCTTTAAAGCTCATAAGTATTAATTGTGGCTTTTTCTCCCATTAGCTTGTTTCACTTGTATATTAATAATGTTTAATAAATAAGGTTGTCCGGTTCAACTTAATCTTTAGTGAATTCCCACTAACTTGGAAGACGATGCCAATAAAATAGGTACACATCGGGATTCGGAATTTGGCATACTATATATATCATATGAATAATTGCTTTACTTACACCTTAAAGAGCCTTAGGGTATATGGTGTGAATGATTGAATCATGTTTAATAAATGATTTGTTTGTACCTTAAAGAGCCTTAGGGTATATGGTGCAAATTAAATCTCACTTGATTTATGTCTTAAAGAGCCTTAGGGTATATGACATAAGTTAAGTCAAGTAGCCTAATAAAAGCCAAATTTCGGTCACCTCGATGTGGACCTCATCGGTTTTCAAGGATAGGGGTAGAAGCTAATTTTTATCTTTAACCGTCCCGCTTTATTTTCGGATTTAATAAATATCGAAATAAGTCTTAAAGAGCCTTCGGGTATATGACAAAAATAAAATCTTGAGATACAAAATTAGGAATAAGGGAGGAAAAGTAATACACAATTAGCATTTATGAGTAGCGGTAGCATCTATTCTTATATTTAACTGTGATTTCGTTTTATGCTTAGTTTGGGGATTGTGAATAGTCAAGGATGACGAACTCCCGTTCTTTGTTGTCTCAGAGATTCTTCTTGCATCTTCTTAGATTCCTTATTACCGTCCAAATTCTTGCTTTTATAGCAGCCACAGCCCTGGCATCTTGAGCATCAGTGGAAGCTCAAAGATGTCTATCTGGTATGCAGAGAGCAATATGTTTGAGAGCTTTCTCATTGTTTCTCCTTGCATTGACAACAATTTGAATTTTGTAGTGAAAAGATATATATAAAAAATATAAAAAAAATTTGTATTTTGGGTTGTGTGGGTGGGGTGTGGGGGTTGGGGGTTTGTTGGTGGGGTGGGGTGTGTGGGGGGGGATATTGGGGGGGGGGGGGGGGGGGGGGGGGGGGGGGGGGGGGGGGGGGGGGGGGGGGGTGTGTTTTTTGGGGGGGGGGGGGGGGGGGGGGGGGGGGGTGGGGTTGATGTGTGGTAAGGTGGTTGTAATGGTTTATGTTGTAAGCCTGGATAACCATTGGTGATTATAAAAATAAGAAGATGATCAGTAATTGCAATATACTGTCTCATCTTCATGCACCATAGGTCATACTCACCCTTCTTGATGATTGGAATTCGTAGTGCAGTGACAGATGAGGCAGGAGGGTGGTTTTCAGCTTCAGACATCTTTAGTGTTTTGCAAAGATATCGGATGTTCAAAGTTCTTCTTAATTAGAGTTTCCTCCCAAGCTCTGATACCACTTGTAGGATTGATGTACTCTAATATGTTGAACCTTTAGCTTGTAAAGGATATTACTATCTTGAATAAATCCAAAATAATAACTAAGAAACCCGACAAACTAGAATACTATCAACTATGTCGGAAATCTATTGATAATATTAAGAAGAAACCAGCACAGCAATAATCAAAAGAGTTACTTTTTATTATCACAGCATCACAATTTAGACATACCTTAAACCTGCAACACTTTGCAGATTCCTAAACACTAACAATACTAAATCGCTAAACAACACTTTTTCTAAGACTCGTACAGTTCTCGTACCTCAACTATGTCTTCCAAGAGTCCTTTTTTAAAGACATCAGATTAACCCTATTGGGCTTATCAAACCTGCCATGCTTATCATTCTCATAGTAACAGATCCTTCTAAAACGCAAAAACTTGTATTATAAGCAGTACTTTTGAAATGGCTAACAGTTACTTTCTATCACTAAACATACTTTAACATAACAACAATACTTTAATATCATTAACAGTACTTTTAGATCTGCCGAGCAGTACTTTACAATATTTATCCTAACAGAGAAATCCTCATAAGGAAGTATTCCGAAACAAAGACATAAATGAAAAATTTCCTTTAGAGACACTTGGTCTTTAACTATACAAGTACCCTATGGTTTTTGCGAACTTTGGCAAAATTCCCTGCGGCATTTTATCATCAAAGGAATGACGACTCAACAAAAGAAGAAGTTTTTCAAGGACGTTAAACATTATTTTTGGGATGATCCTTATCTTTTTCGTATTTGTGTGGATCAAATTATTCGAAGGTGTATGCATGGGCAAGAAGCTAATGATATCCTCAAAGCTTGTCCAAGACAGGACCCACCGGTGGGCCATCATAGGTGGCCAATCTAACAACCGCTAGCAAAAAAGTATTTGATGCCAGGTTTTCCTTTGGCCGACCAATATATCGAGATTCCCATACTATGATCCAAATCTTGTTAAACGTTCAAAGACAAGGGAAAAATTTTTCACAACGATATAGATACCTCAAAACAGCATATTCAAGTTTGTGAAATCTTCGATGTATGGGGTATCGATTTTATGGGACCTTTTCCGTCTTCACGTGGAAATAAATACATCCTCATTGCCGTTGATTATCTTTCAAAGTGGGTGGAAGCAAAGGCGCTCCCCACAAATGATGCTCGAGTTGTAGTTAAGTTTTTGAAATCTCTTTTTGCCCGATTTGAAACCAATAACCTAGAAGCAATTATAAAGCGATCGTTGAAGGAGACCCATTTTAAGTAATGATCAATTTGCTAAGAAATGTCTAATAGGGGTCCACGAGGCGAATCATCGTCGTTCTACCAGCTTCACCCTCAAACTGAGCGGTCAAGTGGAGGTGTCCAATCGAGGTTGAAACGTATTCTAAACGGAGGTTGGAGAAAACCGTTGCCTCAATGGTTTTGACAAATGAACACTTTTATGGGCAATTTTGTACTGCAATTTAAGACACCGATTGGTTGTATGCTTTACAAGTTAAGTATACCGGAAAGATCTTGCCATTTTCTTATCGAGTTAGAGCATAAAGCAAATTGGGCTTTGACACAAGGATAATTTACGATCTTAACAACTCTGCGGTGATCAACGAAGCTTCAACTACCAATTAACATAATGAGCTTCGTGATCAAGCTTACGAGAATTCTTTGATATATAAAGAGAGGACGAAGAAGCTTCACGACTCTAAGATCAAAAACCGCATTTTCAATGTGGTGATCTAGTATTTACCTCTTCAACTCCATCTCTAAAGAATACTCCTCATGGGAAGCTAAATCTCGATGGTCGAGACCTAACAACCATCACCAAAAGTATTTTCCCATACGGAACATCAAGTTTATACTCAACCCTATGGTCCCTAAACTTTAAGGTGAAAGGTCAACGTGGTAAAGCATTACTCAGAGGGGCCTTAACCACCCAAGGTAGTCCAGATCTCTAAAACTATCTCCAAGGACGAATAAATTCTGGGATCTAGTCAAGCTATGTGACTCGGTTACCAAAAACAAAGCGCTTTCTGAGTAGCACCCCATGCTTATCCTTCTAATCTTCTTCTTATTTCTAATGTGATGTTGAGGATGCTTGTCTCTTCCCGATCTTTTGTTTTTGAGCTTGTGATTGTTTGTAGGATTAACCCAAAATTTTCTGAAGTGACTCTCGGTTCGTTGTTTTGTCCCGGTTCTACTCGAGCTCCTATCCTTTGCTTGCCATATACTTTGGGGAAATCGATAATCCTAAGATTTTTATCGCTAACTTTATCTTTATAGCATACATGATAAATATGCATGAGATTTTTGTGATACTTTCTTCACCGCTTAGAATATGCATTTTCGACATTTGATCTAGAATGGGTTTTTAAAATCTTAGGCTAGGAACATTAAGGAGAATGTTTAATTTTATATGGGTAGTATTCTTCGTATGATCTTACCTACTTTTTGCCCATTGGTTCTCAAACGTACCCCTCGATTTCCCACAAAAATTTTAAATTTTTAAGTCCTTAATATAATGTTCGATAAAAATGTTAAAAATAAATAGTTGAAGATAAAATAAATAGTTGACAACGAATAAGGTTTTCCGTTTGGTGCGAATAAAAAAAGTAAATTTTTAACCCGACCGATTTTATATCTTAGCTTTCTCCTTAACTTTAAATAGATTGTCTTTGCTAATCTTTTATACAAGGAGCTATAAAACGCAAGTCTAGCTTGAAAAAGTCAAGACTTTGCAAGTTCCCATAATTGATTTTAAATTAGTTGAATATCGATTTATTAGAGTTGAGATTGTTGCCAGTCTATGTGACTTGTTAAAGTGCCGTAACTTAATGTCGATAGCTAAGATATCATGAAATTTCATTATTAGAATTTTAAATTGTAAGAACAAGAATGTATAGAGTAGAGTACAAGTATGTTGATGCTAAGCATGATAATAGTTGTGATTACATTAAGGCTCATAGAGTTAATTGTGGGCTTTTCTCCCAATTTGCTTGTTTTCAACCTTTATAATATATTTGTTTAATAAATAGAGTTGTGCGTTTTTTGGTTAATATTAGTTAAATAGAATTTTCTTTAGTTCCTTTGATGATTATAGATGAGTACACAGCCAGGACTACTAATTTGGCATAACTATATGTATCCACAATAATAAATATTTTGCTTATCCCTTAAAGAGCCTTAGGGTCTATATGGGGTACGTTAGAAACTAATGAAGCGAAATTATAGCCTTTTTCAATCCTTAAATGAGCCTTAGGTAAATGGAATGGAAATTAGATTGCTTAATTTTTGTCTGTTTGTACCTTAAAAGCATTAGGGTATATGGTGCAAATAAGATTGGAGTCCATTTATGGTCTTAAAGGAGCCTTAAGTGAAGTATATGACATGAATGGTGCATCGCCGCCATCTGTGCTTAATAACCTAATAAAAGCCAATGTTGGTCGCAAATAGACTCGATGAGGACTTTAATCTTGAATGCATTTGATCTTTTGAAAAGGGCTAGGAAAAAGCTAATTATTAGCATATTTAAACCGTTACGCTTTATTATTGGAATTAATAAGTACAAATATAGTCTTAAAGAGCCATGGGTAATGACTTAAATAAAATCTTGAGATACAAAATACAAAAAAGGGAGGAAAAGTAATTACACAATTAGCTTTGTGAGTAATATATCATCATAACTTGAATTTTGCAATTGAATCATGTTTATTAAGCTATTTGGCTTGGAGAAGTTGAAAAGTCGGGGACGATGAATTTTATACCATTTGGACACTTTTTGTGCATTTTGTCCGTGATCCAAAGTTATCAATTGAATAATTGAACAGCAATACATTATGGTCACACATGAATTAAGGTTGTAAGTTGTAAATTAAGAAAAATCTAAAAATGGAAAAGTGTTGAAAAATGGTAAAATGGGGTGTTTTAAAGATTATGATTTCTTAACTCTCCCCACAAAAGTCTTTGCTACTTTTCAAAGATTTAGTTTGGGGAGGTTTTGAGGTATTTGATTTTAGGGCGTAAAACATTACGTGAGGACACGACAATCACTTAGTTTGGGGAATTTTGATATGTGAGAAATCACATATCCTTTTTTATAACCAAAAAATGGCCCATAAATGAATCAAATAATGAAAAAAATATGCTTGAATCTGTGTATTTGTTTATTTGTGGAATGTGTAGGTAATTGATACTGCAAAATCACAAGAAAATGGTCAAAACCGAACAAACACGACGGGAATGGAAAGAGTACACAAGAGATGGAAGTTTTCTAGCAAAGGTCAACAAAGTCAACCTTGGTCAACCCTTGGTCAAACCACAAAAAGACAAAACCCTCAAAAATACCTAAATAAGCCTTAATGTTAAAACCAAATTCATAATAAGGTCCATAAAACGCCTAAACACCGATTAGTCTTTTATTATAAAGACTAACGGTCGTTATCTCTTTATAACCAAATCCCTTATAAATTCACCAAGCCCTTTAACATTTTCCCTAGCCCAAGTTCAAAACATATGGCCCAAACTGTTTTATAAAAGCCCAAGTCAACTCATGTTTAAACCCGGGTCAAATAAATAAAACGTATAAAAAAAGGCACGGGAATTGTGAATTACTATTTACATTTCTTCCCTAATTTATCCAGCTCGAAATTAACCTAAATAAAAAGGAAATTAACTCAATCCAACGTGGCCACAAGAGATTCTAGTACTATGCTACACGCTGGCAAAGCTATTACGCCACAAGAGCGTCATGATTGGTTAGCTAGGACAAGGGGAATGACACAGTGGGCTCAGGAAAACACTCTAAATGAGAATTTTGCACTAAATCAAGGCTAAAAGAAGCACACCCTCCCAACTTATGGGATTGCCAGCTTGGCAATCCGTGTGATGGAAATTGATCTAACAGCCAAAATGAAGGATCCCAATGATTGGCAATGAATGAAGGGTGATGATCAAAAGAAGAGTGAGCGTGTATCCAAGATACCTAGAAAGATCTTCTCTCAAGTCTAAAACAACAAGACCTTCTCACTCACAGCTGGGGAATGTTTTTTTTAGCTATATAGTAGCTTTTTAAATAATGTTAGCTTATGTCACTTTACTTATTCGGTATTTTTATGTTCATGTAACTTTTCACTTTCAATTTGTAACTCATTTTCTAGTAGTGAAAGTTTAAAATTGTGTCATATTATGCAACCTGTCTTTTAATATAGTTTTACTTTTATGCTAAAAAATGATCTAAATAAGCTGCTACTGTTTCATAAGCTCTTTTTGTCCTTAGCACTAAAATCTCTAATTACTTGAAATCTAATGGAATTGGATAGGCTGCTTATAGAATCAAGTGTAATAGTTTTCTAAGGTCAGGAATTAGGTTTAAGAAATAGGTAATTTAGGAAAACGCTTAAAGCTCTAAGGCTTAATCTGTTTGTAATAAAGCACTATTAAGAGCACCCACCTCTGTTTAGCTGAGGTGTGAGGTACCATCTCCTTTTCCTTTATTTTTACTTATCTGTCTCTTCATAATTTTAGTTAAAATATGCATAATTGCTTAATCTATTTGTTAGTAGCTTATTCATGTTAAATTTAGCTTAAGCTTGCTATTATTTATCTTTGTTTGAGTAGTCAAAATATGCGAAAAAGCAAAGAAGCTACCCACTACGACATCAAAAATTCGAACATATACCTAACCAGTAAAACAACCCAAACAAAATAAGCCAGAACGATGATGGGTGAGGGTACATTTTCCGGAGGGGCAAACATTAAGCAAATTGTCTCTTCATAATTGCTTATAAATAATAATTGTACAATATTTTGTGTTAACAGCGCATGTACTAGAAACTGGAAAGTAGATGACATAGTGCTTACACTCATTACCATAACACCGCAACAACATGCGAAAAAACCAAAACCCGGTGAAAAGGCCACTTGCTGTAGACTGCTCACTGCAATAACACTAAACAGATCGAACTTTCCATCACAAAGTGCCAATGCAGTGGAACAAACCCAATGTCTAAATCCAACAACAAACACGTGTAAACCGCACGCAACCGGAAGAAAAATAACCAACACACCCTAATACAAACCTCAATGCACCAACCCATCCTAAAGCCACATAAACTACCACCACGAAACAAAACCGAAAGCCAAAACCTGCAACCGCCATTAAACTTCCAAAAGTGCCTGGAGCTACGCCTAATGCATGAGAACTAGTCGTAAAACCTAGAGACGCCCACTAAGAACTACGACGACTTCAAATAGAGGAAAGACATTATTGGTAGGTGTCAAGCAGCATCACAAAAAAAAACAAGAAAGCACGCCGTACTATCAATCTGCAATTTATACAGCAAGATAAAGGTAAATGTTAGGACTTGAATTATTGTACTCTCAAGAAAGTATGAGGAAAATGCTCATCTGTATAGTTTAGTTTTTATAACATAATTTTTGAAAGTATTATTTTTTCGCTTAAAAATTATATTATATAGTCTTTTTAAGTATCAATTCACCCTACGTAAATTAGCAGTTTTAAGTAGCATCTTATCATTAAGGCAAGTTGAATTTCAAATAGTTTTTAAAAGCAAATTTAGGTATGCTTTAGCGGTCAAGGTTTAATTTTGAATTAGCCAAAAAGTTCAAAGGCTCTTATATCTTAATGAAAAATAAGCACAAAGTTGCTCTTTAAGGACCTGTTGGTTAAACAGTTTATACCTAAAGTGGAATTATGTGTGAATTTTTAGCTTAATGCCATTAAGTTTTTTTGTTAGTTTTTTTATGTCTTAATTATCTTTATTAGTTAAAATTAAGTTTGTTTATAATAGCTTATTAGGTACATGATACAGCTTATTGTAGCTTTCTAAAGAAAAACCAAAAAATAAACAAAAATAAGCCTAAGTAGCTTTTACATTAACTTTTTTTTACTCTGCTATAATTAAATTTCAAAATGGCTTATTTGTTTCTTTTTCAAATACTTTTTCGGTAAGGTTTAAAGTAGTATAGGGCTTATAGTTATAAGGATCTTTTTGTGTGCTTATAATTAAGCTCAAAAGGTGCATTAGGTCTGTTTGGCACCAGTTTCTCTTTAAGTGCTTAATTGGTAAATTTAGCTTATGCTTGTGCTTTTTGTTCATTCTAGATAAAATTGCTTAGAAAGGTTAATTTTAAGTTAGTAGTAGCATATTTTTAGCTTATCTTAGTTTTCTCTAGCTTATTTAGTTTGTTAAAATGTAAAAAAAAATGGATAAGGTCTTCTGTCTTAATTTTAAGCTGTTAACTAGCTTATTAGTGATTTAGAAAAAAGTTGTTTTCACAAAAATGGCTTATCTTTATTTGTTTTACAACTTTGCTTTTTAGGTTTTTTGCAAAAATAAAAAAGGGGAAACCAAGGAAGTAAGGGTGAGCAAGACTCGAACCCCCGACCTCAACCTAGTTTCTCCCTTTTATAGCACTCAACACACACACCCCTCACCAACGTGCCCATGGGACTTTGACGTTTAAGTTTGCACGTTTAATTCTTTTAACCCTTTTTTCATTCATTCTAAAAATAAGTCATTTGAATGCTTATCAGGCTTATTTGAGCTTATTCGTTTGAGCATTTCCTTTGTTTACATTCTTCCTGTATTCCTTTCATGATGAGCTATTTTTAGAATTTTTCTAGGATTTTTATTTTACACTTTTATATTTTTAATAATTTTTCTTTATTAAAATCTTTAAAAAATCATAAAAAATAGAAAAATAATCAAAAAAATAATTTTCTTTTTTATAAAATTTTCTTTAATCATATTCTAGGCTTAGGTTGAAATTTACTTTCGTAGGGTTATTATTTTGAAAGTTCACTTTTTAAAGAACGGGATTCGATCCCCGCTCTTGTTTTCTTCATTTTTAAGCTTTAACCATTCTCGTTTTAGAATTTCTTTAGCATTTTCTTTTTAAATAGTCATTTAGGATTAGAAAAAGTTTAGAAAATCATTTAGGGATTAATTTTAGTATTCTTGCTTATTTGTCACGTTTTCTTTAATTACCGTTATTTGAATATAATTGCTTAGTCGCTATTTTTTCTTGCTTGTTTAAATTGTTTTTAATTATAGATTTAGAAAATTAATCCAAAAACTTTGAACCAATTCAAGTCATTGTCCAAATAACAAACGAGGTCTCAATTTCATAAGTCTTTGGGAAAACGACCCGGTAATCACTTACCTGTTAAATGTGTAGTATTTTTTTGTAAGATTTTTCCTACTACCTTTGTCCTCAAGGGTAGTTTTGGAATTTTCTATACTTTGGATATTATTACATACTTGAGACGTATCAAGCTCCGGTCTTGTTTGTCAAAAAGAAGGATGGATCGTTTCGAATGTGCATCGACTATTGGGAACTAAACAAGCTGACAGTGAAGAATCGTTATCCACTCCCAAGGATCGACGATTTGTTTGATCAACTACAAGGATCCAGTGTTTATTCTAAGATAGACATGCGATTAGGTTATCACCAGCTTCGAGTACGGGAAGAGGATATTCCAAAAACGGCATTCCGAACTCGATATGGTCATTACGAGTTCCAAGTTATGCCATTTGGCTTGACGAACGCACCAGCGGTATTTATGGACCTCATGAACCGCGTGTGCAAGCCATTTTTGGATAAATTTGTGATTGTCTTTATTGATGATATCCTTATCTACTCCAAGAACAAGAAGGAACATGAAGAACACCTTAAGGCAGTTCTGGAATTGCTTAAGAAAGAGAGGTTGTATGCTAAGTTCTCTAAATGTGAATTTTGGATTCTTAAGGTACAATTTCTCAGCCACGTGATTGATAGTCAAGGCATTCATGTGGACCCCGCTAAAATCAAATCCATAAAGGACTGGGAATCTCCTAAAACACCAATGGAGATTCGCCAATTCTTAGGTCTCGCTGGGTATTACCAAAGATTCATCGAAGGATTTTCGAAGATTGCCAAGTCGATGACCAAGCTTACTTGAAAGGAGTTAAGTTTGATTGGGGAGACAAGCAGGAAGCCGGTTTCTAGTTATTAAAGCAGAAGTTGTGCAGTGAGCCAATTCTAGCTTTACCTGAGGGAAGCGAAGATTTCGTAGTCTATTGCGATGCGTCGCATAAGGAATTGGGTGCTGTATTAATGCAAAGAGAGAAAATAATTTCTTATGCATCACGCCAATTAAAAATTCATGAAAAGAACTATACAACTCATGATTTAGAACTTGGATCGGTAGTGTTTTCTCTAAAACTTTAGAGACACTATTTATACGGAACCAAGTGTACGGTGTTCACAGATCACAAGAGTCTACAACACATTCTTAATCAAAAGGAGCTGAATATGAGGCAGCGTTGTTGGTTAGAACTGCTCAGTGATTACGACTGTGAGATCCGTTATCACCCGGGGAAAGCAAATGTTGTTGCTGATGCCTTGAGCAGGAAGGAGCGAAGTAAACCATTAAGAGTTCGAGCCTTAGTGATGACTATTGGCTTGGATCTTCCTAAACAAATCCTGAATGCTCAGACTGAAGCACGAAAACCAGAGAACATCAAGAACGAAGATGTTGGAGGAATGTTGGTTGAAAACTCAAAGGATCTAAAGAAATTTAGAACAGAAAAGTTGGAACCCCGTGTAGATGGAACTCTATGCTTCAATAGCAGGAGTTGGTTGCCATGTTATGGTGATTTGAGGACCGTAATCATGCACGAGTCCCACAAGTCAAAATACTCTATTCATTCGGGTTCTGACAACATGTATCAGGACATGAAGAAGCTATATTGGTGGCCCAATATGGAGGCCAACATCGCCACCTATGTTAGCAAATGTATGGCATGTGCCAAAGTCAAGGCCGAACACCAAAGGCCATCAGGATTATTGGTACAAGCTGATATACCTCAATGGAAGTGGGACAACATCACTATGGATTTTGTCACAAAGCTTCCTAAGTCGTCACAAGGCTACGACACCATTTGGGTGATTGTTGACCGACTCACTAAGTCTGCAATCTTTGTACCGATGAGAGAGACTGATCCTATGGATAAACTTGCAAGAATATACCTAAAGGAGGTTGTCACAAGGCATGGAATACCTCTCTAGATTGTTTGTGATCGTGACCCTAGGTTCGCGTTACATTTTTAGAGGTCACTTCAGAATGCTTTGGGTACTAGCTTGGATATGAGTACTGCGTACCATCCACAAACCGACGGACAAAGCGAGAGGACTATTCAAACTCTCGAGGACATGCTGCATGCTTGTGTGATCGACTTTGGAAAGGGTTGTGTTAACAATTTTCTATTAGTCGAGTTCTCATATAACAATAGCTATCACGCTAGCATCAAAGCTGCACCATTTGAAGCACTCTACGGTCGAAAGTGTCGTTCACTTGTGCGTTGGGATGAGGTTGGACAAGTGTAACTCACTGGTCCGGACTTAGTCCAAGAAACAATAACGAAGATAATCCAAATCAAGCAAAGGATGCAAGCCGCCCGTGATAGGAAAAAGAGTTACGCCGATATAAAGCGCAAGTTGATAGACTTCCAAGTTGGGGATAAAGTTATGCTTAAAGTTTCGCCTTGGAAAGGGGTCGTACGTTTTAGCAAACGGGGGAAGTTGAACCCTAGGTACGTTGGACCGTTCAAGGTGTTGGAAAAGGTTGGATCTGTTGCATACAAGCTTGAGCTTCCTAAAAAGCTGAGCAAGGTTCACAATACGTTCCATGTATCTAACTTGAAAAAGTGCTATGCTGACGAACCATTAGCCGTTCCGTTGGATGGACTTCATTTTGATGACAAGCTTCAATTCATCGAGGAACCAGTCGAAATCATGGATCACGAAGTCAAACAATTGAGGCGAAGCCGTGTACCAATCGTCAAGGTTCGATGGAACTCCAGGAGAGGTCTTGAGTTTACATGGGAACGTGAAGATCAATTCCAGAAGAAATATCCACACCTCTTCACAAAGACCGCACCGTCGTCAAGTGCCGCGTCTTAAGCCTTGAGGACAAGGCTCACTTAACGGGGGAAGACTATAACACCCCGTGTTTTAGGGTCAATGTACGACATCAATATATTCACTATTTATTTTTAGTATTGTACGCATTTGCTTTTAAATCGTAATCGTTAAGTTAAATCGCGTAAGCTAAAAATTATCGTTCAATGTAAACGGGCATCAAACAATTAAATGTTTACATCAAGCAAATGTTAAGTAATTATTTTGAGGATAATTATTAACTTTGTTTATTTTATTTTTATTGGTTGCGTAAAGTGTTTACGTTTCGCGATAAAATACGTTTAGGCATTCCCGGAACCACCAAAACTTTTCTACACTTCAACAAATACCCACAATTATACCCAATACTCAAAATTTACAAAATAACATCACATATATACATATAAAACCGGATATGGGTAGATAGATACAAAGAAACTATCTACAAAACAGCTCCCCTAAATTTCATGGGATGATCTCTAGTTTAGGAACATTTAGATATTTCTTGCAAGACTTCCATACTCTTTGACCAAAACTTTCCCTAGAAACCCTCTAAGTGTCTTTGACTAGTCCAAGAGATATATAATGCCTTACTAGAATCATATCACACACACTTCTCATTTTCATAGTGAAACCTTCACTTTTCCTCTCTTTCTTTTGCCTCTAGTCACGGCTCAACCTCAAAACCCTTAAATAATTCATACAAATTCATTTACCATTTATACAAGCACTCCTAAAACATATCTAAGATATCCTAAAGTGATTAGAAGGTTTGGTTTGGATAAGGTTTACAAGGGTTAATCAAGCAAGAAGCAAGATTAGGGTTTCATTTGGAATTAGGGTTTTCAAGGGTTGTAAGCTAGGGTTTGGTTTCTAAACAAGGGTTTAGATCACTTTGTTCATCACTACACTTCATATTAAGGTTACCTAAAACTCTTAATCTCTTTGTTTTCATGATTTTATGCATATATAATGTTTGTGTAGTTAATCACCATCTAAGAACATGTTTACTTGTAAAAATGGATTTTTACACTTGTTTATGATTTGGTAAACTTTTATATATGTTGTATGAATGTTCATATCATGTTATAATGGAAGTATAAGTAATGTACAAGTGTTGGTTATGTATAAAAAGTATATGTAAACAAGTTAACTAAAAAGTATACTTATGAAAGTTCATGGATAAATAAGTGTGTACACATTTGGATCTTGTGATTTTTGGACAATATATGGACTAATCATGGACTAGAGACCCTAAGGATGTAATACATGTGATTATGAGTGTTGTAATGGACTTGTAACAAAGTGATTAAACTTAAAAGTTAGAAAAACTCATTTTAAACACATTTTAAGAAAAAGTTCAAAACCTTCTGTTTGAAATTCGAATTTAACATATATATTTTATGATTTTATAAAATACTACATGTCACAAGGATCGTGGGCATGTAGAGAACTCGAAAAACCGATTTATAACGAAGGAGATACGCTAATTTTAAGTTATACGTTAATTAAACGCGTTATAAAAGAAATTTTATAAAAACAAGTTATAAAATACTTCTGATATATAAGGTTTATTATTTTTCCCAGATAGTACATAATTTTAGGATTCTAAAACAATAAGAATCGTAATTTTTCAATCAATAACGAAGGAGTTATGAATTTCGCAAGTTTACGGTAATTAAAGTTTATAAAAATAATTTTATAAACTATGAACAGTAAAAATCACTATTCATAACAGATACATATTTTTGAAAAATGTTATATTTTGATAAGATTTGTAATTACGAAGACGTGCTCGAAAGAATCACTAAAATCGGAGCTAAAACGGATAAATTACGACATTTACGGGTTTTACGATAACTAAATTTATAAAAATAAATTTATAAACTGTCTTGAACAGTAAAAACCACTGTTCATCAGGGGACTAAAAATATGAAAATGTAATATTTTGATGACTCGTTATAATATAAAAGCGTGGACATAAGAAACGTAAGAAACGGGCATAAAACGAAGAAATTGCGTCGTTTTTGCTATTGAGATATTTATAAACGTTTTAACTTTATAAATATGATTTCACAAACACGATTAGATGGTGATGTAACTATATAGAATTATATATGGTAGTAGTTATTTAAAGTGCTTAGAACTTATACGACCTATATTGGATTAGGTTGCATTCAGTCTATATCGTGACGCATTTTCTGTGATATATTTGTTATCATTCACTTAAGGTGAGTTCATAGCCCTACATTTTACATTTTAATGATTTACAAGTTTTGGGGTGAGAAATATATGCATGTTATACAATTGGACGCAAGTGGAGATTTCACATTTACGATTACGTGTTTGTCTAAGTAGCGATAACCCTCTGAGCCCATTATCATGAACTGTTAATTACTGTTGTGAACGTGAATGTTATAAATAGATCTATTTGGGATTGACATCCCTGTTCGGGTGATTCATGCTTATTGTGCCGGTTTGCCAGACAACGAACGTATACCATGTCGGACATAGGATGTTGCGGGTTAGAACATCATCACGGGCAATGTTGTTAATTTATATTGCAATTCATACATGTCGAGCTTCAGTGTCATGAGCTTAGGAAAACGTAATTACATTTTATGATGTTTGCATCTGTTGCATTATCATGGGGAAATCTTGCGGTCCTACATTATACATTTTATAAACCTATAAATTCACTCAACAATATATTGAGTTTTTAAGCAATATTTTTCAGGGGATCAATAAGGCACGAGGTGCAAGGGATACATTGGTGGTTTTGATTTGGATGTCATGCATTAAAGATTTTGTCGCATTACATTTTGTATATCTGTTATGGGCTAGAAATCTTTGTATTTTGAACAAGTGAACAAGTAAAGCTCCGGGCTTTTGTAACAAACAATTTGTTAAATCCAATGTATCAGTTTTAAATGGATTTTAATGGTTGTTCTTATATATATCTTATGCTATTGATCTATAAAGTACCACCCAACCCATATTCCGCTGCGACCCAATTTGGGGGTGTTACAGATTGGTATCAAGAGCCAAGGTTATAGAGAACCAAGTCAAATGTTTTTGCTGGACTATAACCGTTTTCAAACATTGCATTCACACAAAGGGATTTTCACGGGACATACATACATACACTAGTTGTTGCATTAGCTGATTAGACTAGATGCATTCATGATTGATATACATGTTATGGTATAAATGTATATTACTATAAGAGTCTTATATTAAATACTAATATAAGCTATTTTGGATTTTCAGATACAGTCATGTCGGATTCTGAGGATTTCATGGTTACATACACTGCCGTGTCTAGTCCATTTAGAGGGTTGTCAGCCATCAGATCTCTGAGGGTCGATGGACCACCCGTGATGCCAAAGGATCCATATGCATATGTGGTTGCTGCTTTTCAGACCCCGCCATCTCCTAATTATGTGCCAGGTCCTGAGTACCCACCTTCACCAGACTTTATTCCAGAGCCGGTTTATCTAGAGTTCATGCCACCAGAGGATGAGGTACTCACAGCTGAGGAGCAGCCCCTGCCTGCTGCTGCCTCACCCACTGCTGATTCACCAGGCTATGTTCCTAAGTCAGATCCTGAGGAGGATCATGAGGAGGATGATGATGAGGACCCTGAGGAGGATCCTGCTGATTATCTTGCCAACGGAGGAGATGATGGCGATGATGAGGATGAGTTATCCGATGATGATGAGGATGATGATGTTGATAAGGAGGAGGAGCACACAGCTTCTGCCGACTCTACAGCTGTTGCTTTACCAGCTGTTGATCATGCCCCATCTGCTGAGGAGACTGAGCCGTTTGAGACCAACGAGTCTGCGACCACACCACCACCACATCCTGCATACCGGGTTACTACTAGGATATCGATCCGAGATGAGCCACCTACACCATTTTGGTCTGCTACAGAGGTTTCCAGACTCCTTGCTATACCTACTCCACCACCATCACCACTTTCCCTATGGTCATCACCACTACCTCAGATTCCCTCACCACCACTACCAGTATCACCACTACCACCTGCTAGTCCTACTTATCCATTGGGATATCAAGCTGCTATGATCCGGCTGAGAGTTGAGGCCCCATTTACTTCCCATTCACCACCGCCACATATCATACTCTCCCACACCAGAGCATATACACCACCATCAGGTACCCCACCATCGGGAACACCACCACTCTTACCCATACCACTACCAACTTCATCACCATCTTTGCTGCTACCCTCTGCTGACCATGGAGCAGACAGGCCTGAGGTTTGCTTACCACCTCAGAAGAGGTTATGTTTTGCTTTTGGTCCTAGGTACGAGGTCAGAGAGAGCTCGTTTGCTGCTGTCGCTAGACCGACATGAGGTTTTAGGGTAGACTATGGTTTTGTTGCCACTATGGACATGGAGATTATACGGGATCTAAAGAGAGATGTTGGTTATGGGATCACCGACACTTGGGATGAGATGCTGGTAGACATGTCAGGTGCACCAGCGACTGATGACACAAAGGTGGTTCGACGGATGACAGAGTTTACCACTAGGGTTAGGCAAGACACAAATGAGATTTATATGAGGTTGGATGATGAGAAGACTGAGCGACAGCTGATGGCTGGTCGGCTCAACATGCTGTATAGGGATGGCGTGCATATGCTCGTACATCTCTACTGATGGAGAGAGAGGCTGGGATGTCTCGAGAGGCTTGGGGGCGATCTATGGACGCTAGTGATCTTGCACGTTCAGAGGTTATGTCACTACGTACTACTGTATTGGGTCAGCAGGCAATGATTACAGAGTTGCAAGCAGCAGACCACAGGAGACAGGCGGCGATTACAAAGTTGCTGGCAGTAGACCACAAGAGACAGACATAGTTCATTGAGGCACTAAAGCTGCTGAAGGCACTACATACCCATATGACAGAGTTTCAGAGACAGCAGGGACCCGTTAAAGGTCCTGCATAGCCAGATGCACCAAAGGAGGCTGGTAGCTGTTCATAGATCATTTTATGGCTACTTATTTTGTTCAGCCTACTAAGTATTACAGGTAACTCCCGGCTAGTATGGCTTTAGGTTGTATATTTTAGCTTGTAACCTAATCGTTGTGATCATTTTGTATCTGAACCAATCATGTATGTTGATTGTTAAGTTTTAATACACTATAAAATATATATACTAATATAACCTTAAGAGCAATTAAGAAAATTCCCTAAGGAAAATTCACTCTCAAAAATATATATAATATAATATATAATACGTATATTTAACCGGATAAATATGATCACCCGGGTCGTTTCCCCAACGACTAGTGAAATTGAAACCTCGTTTAAGCTTGGATTATGATTTGAATAAGAAAATAGATGATTTGATGATCTATGACTACTAAATAAAAAGCAACAATTAAAATTGAAAATTAAAGGCAATTTAAACAATTAAACAAATACGGAAAACAAATAAAACGCGACAATTAAGCAAATAGACTAAAATTAAACCCTAAAATTGCAAACTAAGTTTCTAAACCTAAATTAGGATAAAAGAAAATTTTAAGAAAAAGAAAAATATTTTTTTTGATTATTTTTGAATTTTTTATTAATTAAAAACTATTTAATTCTAATTAAATCCTAAAAAAATAAAGAATTGCAAGTAATTGAAATTATATTTTTCCTAGATAAAACAAAGAAAAAGAAAATTTTAGAAAGAAGAATCACTATTTTTGGGTTTTTAGATTTAAAGATATGAATTTTCTAAGATTTAAACTAATTAAAAACTTTAAAAGTAATAAAACTATTAAAAATAAAATCCTAAATTTTTTATAAAAATTATACTAAATAAAGAAAATATGCAGAAATTTTATAAAAATAAAAGCCCTAATTTTTATCTTTTTAATAAACTTTAATTAAACTAATTAAAAATTTAACCTAATTATTAATTAAAAATATAAAACTAACTAAAACTCAACGAAGGACTTGACTAAGGACTAATGGTGTTAGTCCTTGAAGGACTAACAGTGCAATTACACTAACTGACAAAGGATCAACTAAGTAAACAAGCAAATATCAAAAATTACAAAACCTACCCTGAGACCTAACCCGATTACACCCCAAGTCCCTTAAAGCCTAAAAATAAGTTGAGATTTAAAAAGTGCTTTTTAGGAAAAACTTAAAAGAGCAAAGTTGGAGAATAAGCTGGCAAGAACAACTTTAACAAAAGCTATATGGGCTTAAAACCACTAATAAGCTCAATAAGAGCTTATCAATAAGCTGATTACAGAAACAAGGTGTTTGCCTTTGGATTTACTAAAAAGCTTGTAAAAAGCTCAATATAAGCTCAAACTTGAAAGCAAAAGAAGATTTGGAAAGCTTATGAAGTGTTTTAGCTTATTTTGAAGAGAAAATTTAGCTGGTAACACAATAAGACAGTTAAAAATGAAAAGCAAAATGCTAAACTCAGGAATTTAGCTAAAGTGCTCAAAATCTATATAAGCTCAAATGCTCAAAAAGCCAAGACAGAGAATGAGCTTATGAGGACTTATCACTCAACTTATAAGCTACAATTTTCATTCATAAAACCTATACTTATAAGCTAGAAATTAAATTTAAAGAAACTAAATTTACTACCTACTGTTTTTGGCTTTTCATATTTTTTAATGACTTTTAATCTAAATTATATTATAGTAAACCTACTTGGAAATGAGAATTAAGCTCTAATCTATATTTAACAATATCTAAACTATATCCTATTAAAAATTTAAAACCTAAATCCTTTAATTACTTAGCTCAAATGAAAGCCAAAAGTGACAGCAGGAACTAAGCTGTTCTTGCTGGTGCACTTTGCACAAGCACAACACCAATAGTGCAGGTTACCTAAAGGGTAATCCTGCACTTGGACACACTCCTTTAGAGTGCAACAACACAATGCTAGCAAAATCTGAACCCTAAAAGGCTTAGATCCAATTTTCACAAACAAAAAGTAAGGGTGAAATGCCCTGGTGCAGAAGCAAGCAAATTAGACCATAAATCTTTAACTACTGATTATAAATGAAACCTAAGCTAACTCAAACAAAATGCACAAAACCTTTTGACTTTATGAGGTCAAATTAGCTAATGCCAAACACCCCTTTAAATTGACAGAATTTTGAAGTAGCTTATGATTTTGAAAACTAATGCCTAACTCCTTAATACCAGATTACTACTAGCTTATATCAAGCTTAACAAACATATTTCAACAATTTATTAAGCTAAATTATAAGATCTACACTATGCTACTATACTTTTGGTTTTTTTAAAGCTTTTATAACAAATTATATAAAACTATGATCTAGACTAAGAGAAGCAAAAATAGATGAACTACTATGATTAATAAGATAGGAAAAACACAATTAAGCACTTAATAAGCATACTAAAAAAGCAAATAAGCATAGAAAGCAATTAGAAAACTATTGAAAGCTAGAAAAAAGGGATTAAATAAGAAACTTACAAGGCATCTCTAGCTAAACAAAAGGACCCTAATAGGGCAGCTACAAGCTCCCTAGCTTATTAATAAGCTAGGGTATAAGTCCTTGGGAGCTCTTCCAAATTAAGCTCCCCTTTCATAAGCTCACAATCCCAAAATGTAAAGGTGATAGTTATTTTAGCTGATTTTTTATATAATTAGTAAGATTAGGTTCAGTTAAGCTCCATCAAGAGCTTATAGACTCTTGAGAGCTGAGAAGAGCTTATTAAAGCTTATTGAGACAGATTGAGCTTTTGAGTAAAAGGCTTTGAGAGAATTTGAAAGGTAAACACATGATTTATTTAACAAAATACATTTATTTCATTACATAAAAAAAGATTACATAATTCAAATGTCAAATTACAATAAGCAATATTTAAGCTAACCTAAATTATTAAAAACTAGAAAAAGGAAAAATAAGGTAGAAAGAAGGTGTATTGCATGTGTGAGCTAAGGCCTTTTTATAGGCTGCCAAAGAAGCTTCTAGGCCTCCTGAATCCATCTCCTAGGCTTCAATCCGCACCCTTGATTCTTCTAATCATTGCCAAATGATTTTGAGCCGTTTGATCATTTTGTGTGTATCTAAGGATCGCCAGCGTGTCATTTCATTGATGTGACATTATGTTAGTTGTGTGAGTGATCCAAGAGTAAATCCCACTTAACCTTGTGCTTTTCTTGCTCTGACGTGGCCTCCTTATGAGAGTGAGCTAATGAGATCACTTGATTAGACTAAACTCTCCCTGCCATCTTGTAGACGAGCTCTTTAATTGACTTATTCACCCGTTAATTTGGATTTACCCCTTGTTTTACCCATGGGTAAAGATGGAGACGATGATAAATAGTAATTGGGTCTTGGCGCCAAGTTTATAACTGAACGACTTAATTCAGTTTTAACTTTGACATATTAGCACAATTGGCCCCTCTCTTTGGTTAATACAATTTCAAGTATAAAATGACTTTGGGAAATGGCAATATGAGTCCCTGGAGTTTATTAAAAGGGGAATGGGTTAGGATTGGGCTTATGGAATGGGCTTTTGGGCTCTTTGGTATCCGGGTATGATTTTTAAGACTTTTTAAGGCCTATTAAGGTTCTAAAGGCCCAATAAGAGGTGAGGGGTTATTTTTGGACTTTGGTGAAACTTGGAGGGTGAAAATGGAATGTTTTTTGGGTTTTGTATTTTATTGGTTGACTTCTGTTGACCATTATTTGACTGGATTTGACTGAGGCTTGACTTTTCTAGCTTCGGCTTTGAATCTTTGGCTTCTTTTTGTATTCTTCTGATTCTCGTGTCCGTGCTTGCTTGATTTTAATGGTTTTCTTGTGATTTCTGATATATCCGTTCCTGCACACACAAAACACAAATACAAGCACATTTTTTCTATTTTTGGTTTGTTTTGGGCCATTTAGGGTCATTTTAGGTATTAAAGGATATGTGTATTTTACACCTATCAAAATTCCCCAAACGATTTGTTACCCGAAGTCATTTTTTCATAAAGTACATAAAATACCAAATCTGTCCCGAAAACTCGGCCACTTTAAGTAGCCGTTTAATCAAGTAAAAACTCTTTATAGTCCAAATTCATTTAAAAATATTTTAAATATATGAGTTTAGAGTGTCCATGAATTTTGGTGGATTTTCCCGTTGTTTTAACCTAGCCAAATGACTCATACAAGTTTTGAACTCAAATCTGAACACTTATACAAAACATGTATAGCAGAGGGTCTAGACCTTTGAATCATGACCTAGGTTTTGGTAGGTTTTAGTAAACATATAGAAGGTGTTCCAGATCTAATTTCAACTCTTAACAAGTTTCTTATAGTGAGATAAGACTTAAACAATACAGTATATCAAATTTGTCCAAAATAGTCCACTAGACAACATGTTTTCTTTTAGCTCAAAAGTTGATCAAATGAATAGCTATTCTAATAAGACCTCTGGGTTTGAAAGCTAATATATTAAATAAAGTTTGAGAGGTATAATGGGTCAATTTTAATTAAAAAGTATGAACCAAGTATTCCATTTGAATAAGGTGTAATTTTTGTGCATGCATATTTCAGATTTTATACTCTCGCTTTCAACCAATCAAATTCACCCAAATCAAATCTTTGTTACGAAAGGATATTATATTTATAAACTTAAAGATTAAACTCAACTATCAGAGCTGGATTCATGAAAAATTATTAAAATATAACCATTTTATAGATGTTTAAAAATCGTGTGTCAAATTTGTCCCAAAAGTGGCAGATTTGCACACTTTTCTTGCAAGCAATATATGAAGCCTAGATCCGATCTTTTAGTTTTGGGGTAAAGAAAATTTTTGTAGATAACTCAAAGGGGGGGGGGGGGGGGGGTGGGGACCTTCATTTAGCTCTAAAAGGTCAGCAATAAATTAAAAAATTAAGCAAGTTATGGACGTATTAGTGATACTTTTTTTTTCAATTCACCCATGGTTTTCCCTATTTTACCCACTATTTCCATGAATTCTTTTTATACCAAAACCTAGAAACGACCAAAGCAAGTTTATACTTCATATCAAACATCATTTTAGAGTCGTAATAAGTTATTAAATTTAATTTTACTTCAAGGTTAATGTACCTAACCAAAGAGTGCAAGAAAAGTGCATAAAACATTGTTTTTAGAGAGTCTTGGTGCAAGATAGACACAAGTCGTCTTGCACCTTGATTCTTACTTTTATAACATGAAATTCGTTGTGATCTACGGTGATGAGCTGTTATTTATTCATGTTCTTAAATTAAGTATTTTGGTGTTTTTTGATGGTGTATTTTTTGTTTAGGGTTTGTTGTTGCAAGTGCTTGAAATAACTAGAAAATGTGTTCTTGTAACCTTGGAAGTATTTTTGAGTGATGGTGGTGTGGTTGTTGATAGTGGTGGTAGGCCAAAATGGAAAGGAGGAAGGGAGAGATCTGAATTTGTGTGTGTGTGTGTGTGTGTGTGTGTGTGTGTGTGTGTGTGTGTGTGTGTGTGTGTGTTGTGAGCGAGAGAGTATAAGTGAAAGCCCTAAATGAGTAATGAGAAAAAAAGTTGGGTAGGGTGTAAGCATAAGCATGCTTGTCTTGAGAAGAACAAAGCTTCTCATTAGAAGACTTGGGAGGTGGCTTAGGAACATTATTTTCTTTGTCTCAGAAGGCTTAGAACCGGATTCGGTGCTTGGGGATATATATATTTATATATTATATATATACACCTAAACACACACACACACTTAATACGGCGAGTACATCGCATTGCGGCGAATTTAATAGCGGCCGATAATTAATGCTTTATGCGATAAGTGGTAAGTTTTCCGTGTAAGTTTAAATATAACATGAAAAGAATCATAAATGTAATCAAAAAAGGTTCTAACGGCGAAAGTCTACTCTAGCAAAATAACTAAATTAACATGTATCAAAAAGCATATAAAAACATTTAATGAAACTGAAAGTAAAATATGACATCAATTATGAGATAAAAGCTAACAGTGGACGTTAATCTTCAAGTAAAACTTCTTAGTGCACGACATTTAAGGTTTAGACTCCTCATTGACCGAACTCTTTGACTGGTTTCACTATACATTGTAGTTCTAGCGTGATATCCCTATAGACAATGCAACATATTATTATTACTTTGTAAAAGGGAATGAAGCTGCTTCCTTTTTGCACAAATTCATTTCTTTTCACTCGTTCTTTCATTTCGTAATTAACATTCATTAACAACCATTTGTCAAATTTAGCTTAATGTGATTCTAAAACATTCCTATAATAGATTTAAGACTTTAACACTTGATATTAGTATTGTTATATGTCAAACTTTACATAACTAGAATCGAATAACTTATACTAAAGGATTATCACCTCGAATTTACACAACCATATATAGATTGCGATATTGATGACGTTATTAAGAAAGTTTAAGACCGGATTAGTGTAAAGATATAATGTTGTTATTAATACAATTATAAATCAAAATTATTAATTTAAGAAGAGAAATAAGTAGATAAACATTGTTTTCAACAGATTGAAATGATAAAAAAAATTGTTAAAAACACTAATAAATAAAACTTACAATGATAATTTTTTTTAGTTATGACTTTGTAATGTTAAACGGTGTATGCTTCATCAATTAATAACAATAAAATATAACATTGTTCCACACATAAATGACAAAAAGTACACAACTATTTATCCTAAAGTATTTTTTTGTAAGTTAGAGAAGAAAAAAATGTAGCTTCTCTATTATAATTGAATTAGGTTATCGAACAACACAACCGCCAAATCAAGAGTAGTGTGTAAGACACAATATACATGAGAATACAATGTAAATCATAGTGTGAGAAACAAATCATCTTAAATAACCTGTAACCTCAATTGACCATAGACAAATGCAAAACATGCATTCAAGACTAATTATTTATTTACATAAATAACTTCTAGTCCACTTTTACATAAAAATTAAGAATTGAAAGATAATGATACACGGGGAAAAGAATTCATCAATCACACTATTTGTATACACTGCAACGATATTCAACCCAACATGAAAACCAAAATATAAACCTTATTAGTATATTTATTTAAAAATGGCAGTACCTCCATTAATGGTAACAACGCTTTTTTTAGGATTTTATCTTACCAACGTGATTTGGCCTAATTTGTAATGTTTCATTTAATAAATTACAAAGGAGCTTTAACTTTTACTATATATGCATCCTAGTAGATATATAAAGTACCTTTTTTATATATTTAAGTTATTTTTTTGTTTTGCTAGTTGATAAATTGCCCGACCCACTTAATGCCTTTTAGTCCGGCCCATTACAGCCCACAAATCAAACATTGCATACCACTTTTTTAGTCCGAACCATCAAGGCTATTTAGTATAACAAATCAAATGACCCATCCCATATTTTTAATCCAGCCCGCTAAATAACAAAGCAAATGCGCCAGACCATTTTTTATGTCCGGCCCGCTTAATCAATTGGCCTAGCTCACTTTTATAGTCTGATCAGCTAAAGAACAAACCAAGTGGCTCAGCCTACTTTTTTGACCCGGTGCCTGCTTATTGTATAATTGATATAATTATAAAGCCAAAAGTTTTAATGCATTGCGAACAAAGGTTTATGACACCAAAAAAATTATACTTAAGTGATATAATAGTTAGAGCACGGGGTATGGTGTTGAGCCGTGGAGCTCAAGCCGTGAGAAAAGTGGTGCCACATCACAACTTTTTCCCATAACATCAAAACACCCTCCCTAGTTAACACCACAATTTTGGGTGTTATGGAGGGGGGGGAGCTTTTTTGTTTTTCCCCCCCCCCCCGCCGGGGGGGGGGGGGGGGGGAAAGGGGGCCCCATTTTTTCCCACTTTTTATTCATTTATATAAAAAAAATCTTATAAACTTCAAATTTAAATTTCATTAATTAAAAAAAAATATTACATAAACTTAAATTAAAAAAATACATAAAAATTCAACAATAAAAATAAAACATACAACTAATGATAATTAGTAATATCATGCATGATTTTTTTTTAAAGTGTAGAAGTCATACGATACCTTCATCGAAAATATTCTTCCGGATATATAGGTGGCGTGTTTTCGTCCCAAAACAATCGCGCCTTAACTTTTCTTCCGCCAATTCTCGTTCACGTGGTATGAATCTCCTAGTATGTTTTTTCGAACTTTCGGCTTCATCATCCTCCAAAGCTTCATATTGCTCTAAATATTCACAATATTGTGTATACTAATCCATATCGAGTTTAGCGTAATAGTCGTAAAAATCGGACATATCATTGTTGGAATTCATATTGTTGTGTATAAAAGTAGTGTGTTTTGAAAAAATTATAAGTTTTATAAGGATTTTATAGGATTTAAATGGTTGAAAATGGACCAAAAAACCAAAAAAGTGCTATATTTTTTTCCTACCGTTATTAAACGGCTATTTAAAAAAATATAAAACCCGAAAACGCGAGACACGGTACAGTGTCTCACATTTTCAGGTCGAGTTTTTCAGGACCATTTAGGCCGAGGATGTAGGCGCGAGAAACGAAAACGCCACTTCTGTTGTGGTTGTGGCGTTTTCATGTCACGTTTTCGTTCAAAACGCGAAAAAACAAACACGATACCGTGTGCTCTTATAGAGTTATAGAGATATGACATACGAGAAGTTAATGCTTTAAACTAGACATGTCTATTTTAGCCGGGTTTAAAGCTAACAAGTAACAATGTCTAGAAACCAATAACAAAGACCCACGTCACCATTCAGCTTATACATTAAAAGTCGCAAGCTGGTATTAAAAGAGTGGCTATAGATATGGTCTCAACCTGTCAATCATTGTCACATGGAACTTGCATATTTCAAGACACACATTTAGGGGGTAAACTATCGAAGGATTAACATGATATAAATCCCATAAAAAGGTCTAGACTTATATTATGTAATGTACGTGTGTGGCACACGTTAATGTGACAGCGACAAAACTATATAGAAGGATAAAGTGTCAAATGATAATGAAATCCCTATTCATAGTATATGTTTGGTTCTGTTTTACTAGTAACCAGCCAAAAGGTGGATCATAAATTAATGTACATATGGTTTACGGTTCATTTTTAAAAATACTAGTAGTTTGGTGTCTTTACTTTAGCAAAATATACCAGTTTGTCCTTGAAGTTTAATTTCCAAAATTCACAACCTTGCCAGGGTCTCTAAAGTATCTTTTTTAATGAAATCTAGTCATTATGCATATAATTTTGAGCTAGAAAATATATTAAGACACATTTAGAAGACCGGTGATGCAACTAATACAAATCGTGACTACATCTCTAATGTGTGATTATAATTATTTTTTATCTCTCATTTTAAATTTATTCTCATTTGATCTATAAATTTATTTTGCTTAAGTAAAGACCCTAAACTATTATCTTTAAATTATTGAACCGTAAACCATAGGGGTGAGTGTGGTGCGGTTTGGTGCGGGTTTTGATTAAAACCGAACCGTAACCGCACTTGCGATTTCTATAAAAATAGAAACCGAACCGCACCACATTTTACGGGTTTTAACCGCACCGCACCATCACTTGTGACTTATATAATTAATGTGGGTTTTTGGTTTACAATGTTGATTTTTTCGGTTATAACAATGCATATATTTAATGTAAACACACATACTTATGTCGTATAAAAATATTATAGATTTATATAGCACTAAAAAGCCTTAGAGGGATAGTATGACGACATACCAAAGGCTTCTCATTTTGGCCTCATCGGGTGCCTAGTTCATCGGTCAACACTACACGTAAAACTACCCCTTCACAACATTACATATCATCACCTCTCATTTGGCCCCACCACACACAATTTTATTTTCTTTTCATATTTTCAACCCAACTAACTAATTTCGTTTCATTAAAATTAAATTACAATACAAAACATAAAAAAATACAAAACATAAAAAAAATACAAAACATAAGAAACGATACGGAAAATAAAAAACATACGGCACGGAAGACAAATTAAGCGTTTGGATATTTTTTTCATTATCTCAGCTTGTTTCCTTTGGATGTAAGCGGCTTTCTCTGGCGGCAACGAGGAGTGATCAATCATGAGAAACTCCAACTCTCTACACTCCAGCAACCCTAGTTCTTTCTTTCTCTTCGCCTCGTACGCGACTTCGGCAACTTCACATTTGCGTCTATAATCCTGAGATATAACCCCCGTTAAAGACTCTGATTGACTCCCCCGGCGCTCGACGTGTCCACCGATTTCGCTTTTTTCGCGGGTCGAGTTTTACCGACTGGACATCAGGACCAAAAAGCTCGGTGATATTTTCTTCATCAATCGGCTTCGCTGTATCCCATTTGGGGTATGATTTTAAAATATTTCACGCGTGAACATATTGGAACTTTTTATTACCATACCGCTCCATATAAGTGTCATTTGCATTCTCGATATGAGCAGCCTCATTTTCCCCGCTTTTACGTGTTAAATGTTTGTAAATAGCGTTGAACTTTTAGCAATCACCGTTAATCCTGCTTCATTTTCCAATCATCATATTTTTGGTTCAGAGAGCACTTTTTGTTCGCGTGTTGAAATCTTGCATAATCTGGTTCCAAAACACGTCTTCGGTTTGGTTATTTCCGATATTGGCGTTCTGAGAGCTTTCGACCCAACTCTCGGTTAGCAAGATTTTTTCGTCGTGTGTCCAACTGGTATTCGCTCGCTTTTCTTCCACGTCATCATCATCGTCATCGTCCAAATCCACGATGGGTTGCTTTTTAGACACTTTTTTCCTTTACGCCTTGCATCACGGAGTTCTTGGGCTTGTGGTACTTTGAATTGAGTCTAGAACTTATATTGTTCTGGTTTACTTATCTCTTCGTCATATAATGCTGTGCGGGTTGGAGTCAAAGAATTGTGGTTGTGATGGAAAATATTGTGGTTATGATGGAAAATATTGCGGTGGTGTATTTCTTGGATATAGAAAATTTTGGAAGCCGAATTATTGTTGGTGTTGATGATACGCAAGTTGATCGGGTGTCGTTTGCGTGCCATAGGGAGGATACGGTTGCGATGAAGAATTTAAGTTTTGTGATGATGGGGTAGACGGATTCGATTGGTTCGAAGAAGACGAGTATTGTTGCGAGTTACTGTTGAGAAGAGTGGTAAAATAACCTTCGTTTGAAGCTTGAGACATTTTTGTGTGTGTTGATATATTGAACGTAAATGATGTTTTTGGTAGAGAAGTGTGTTGAAATGTTAAAATAAAGTGTTATTTATAGTGAAAAGTGGGTATGATTTAGAAAAAAAAAATTAAATAATTTTGAAGAAAAAAACCTTACATATTAAATGGTATACAACGGTTATATTCAAAAAGTAGTTTGGCATTTTCTGGCTTACTTCTACGGCGAAATCCCGTTTGGCGAAGAACGGCCAAGGGGGTGTGGTGGCGAGCGAACGACGAGCTGCCACATCAGAACGGCAAGCTGCCGTCGCCACCATACCGTTTACTCTTATAACACACATTAAATAATCAATGTGCCATTTTTCAGTTTTAAATAATCAATGCGCGGTGCGGGTTTTGTGGTTCGGTTTACGGATAATACCGTAACCGCACCGCAATTTGTGGTTTTTCTTTTTTCTTAAAACAGATCCACCGATTTTTGTCGTGGTGCTGTTTATTCGGTTCGGTTTTTACGGTTTTACGGTTTGCGGTGCGGTTTCTAATGTAAATTAATTTATGATCCTCGTTTTGGTTGATTACTAGTAAAACATAACCAAGCATATAATTAAATTATATTTAATTTTATCGAATCCATATGTCAACAGGAATTTCATCATATAAGTCTAGACCTTTTTATGGGATTCATTTCATGTTAATTTCCTCACAGAGTCCTTTGAATACAATTCTGCTTAAAATTTGCAAGTTCCATGTGACAATGACTGACATATTAAGAGATCATATTTATAGCCACTCTTTTGATATCATCTTGCGACTTTGAATGCATAAACTGAATGGTGACGTGGGTCTTTAAAGTTTCCAAAATTCGCAACCTGGTCATAGAAGCTAAGTTTTAATACCATTCGTCCTTAAAATATCATTTTTGATGCAATATTGCCATTAAAGCAAACGGTCGTTACTTTTGTCTGTTAAATGCCATCAAGTGTCCTCCACGTGAGTGTATTTTCGTCATTTCGCTTTTCCCGCCCACATAACTCACCTGCCAACTATCACAAAACCCAATAAACCTTTATTTCTTTTTGATCTAAATATTTCATTTCATATTCTTTCCTAAACTTCTAATCACAAGCAAAATCAACAAGATCTTGAAAATGGTGGCAGATTCATTTAGGCAAGATCGAGCACATAGTACCTCGATCCGTGATTTATGACTCATTTATGGTAAGCTTTTTCTCCTTTTACTCCCTCCGTTCCAAAATTATTGTCCCCCGACAAAAAACACACAGTTTAAGAAAGTACATTTATTACTGCTTTCTCTTTCTTACTTTTTGACAGAAAAACAGTTTTACCGTTAGGTAATTAATTTAAGTCTTCTTTAAAGTTTGTAATAATAATTTCAAACAAGAGTAATATAGTAAACTTGATCAAACTTCCCTATCTATTTTTAGTAGTGGACAATTAAATTGGGACATCCCAAAAAGGAAACGTGGATAATAAAAATAGGACGGAGGGAATAATTGTTTTGATTATTTTGTTCAAAATCATGTTACGAGCATGCATAGTATGAGTAAAAATTAGTTTACGTTTTAGTTATAAGTATTAGTGTTTTTTTTCTTATTGTGCTTGGTGATGTTTTATGTTTTTTACATAGAATCATATCACAGCCTGATTTACGCTAAAGATCCATAACAGTGGAGATTTTACCTCACCACCAGATAAGAGATATCGTTTTAAGGAAATAGATTGGTATGATTTAGTTGATAGTGACCAGTTTTTGCTTCACTAGTATGATGTCAAGTCGGTAGAAAAGGGAAGAATGGAGCAAGAAAGAAAGGAGTACTAGATAAGGCGCAACTGAGGTATCATGAAGCACAAGTCAGCCAGTGTGATCACAAGCAACAGTGGATGGTGGAGGTCAAAAGAAGAAGAAAGCATGTAGAAGAGGAAAACAACAAATGAACTAACACCAGTTTGATGGTGCAATAACAAAAACAATGTTGACTTTTATTATATGGTTATCTATTAGTGTGCTTTAAGGCCAATTTATTTATGTCTGTTTGCTGTGAAGGACAATATTACTTAGAGCTATGCTAATCCTCTCCTTACTCACATAAAAATTTTCACATAAACCACATGTGTCTTGTTAGTTTCACCAATCACTCATCAATCAATTTTCTTTTTATTTTTGTCACATACCACTATTTTGTTTGACACTATGGGGTGCAATTTTTTTGTCATATAACTGGGTGTGGATCTAGTATTCCTCATATACTTATGGTATTAAGAGAGTTGGGTTTAACATGGTACTTGTAATCATTTGGGTTTAGCATGGTACTTGTAATCATTTTTAAGTAGTTTTTTAGGAATTGTTGACTATAAGTCAAACTTGTTTTGATTTTATAACAACATCATGGACTCATCATATAAAACAACATTCCATACCAGTTTAATGTTTTTGATAAACCAAATACACCATCATCAACATTCTATACAACTACATTGTCGGATTCCAGTAACAAAAATGGAGGACAATGATCCAACTATTAAACCATTAACATCACTTTTTTATTAACATAAAAAGGTAAATACAAACCAGGGATGACCTTAATCCCCGACATTAAGCATACCCAAAAGACAACACCAGACCTTCATACCAAACAAAAAGAACTTAAACACGGCAACCACAAAATTCATGTTAAAACAACCTTCTCCCTCATCAACAACACCTTCTCCTCTAGGTCGCGTTCCAGCTCATTCCTGGCTCTCAAGAGGCCAGGAATCACATCGACTACTCGATAACACATCAGGGGGTAAATCCACCCAATAAAGCCACAGTTCGGACACCAGTAGAATTGGAGACCGAGGTTCCTGTTACTATAGGAGTTTTGATTTTTGCGGTTTTGTCACATTCACAAATCACCACGGGTTGAACTGGTAGTGTACACTTGTAAATGAAGCTTTGGCTAGAATGTGTGGTGACAAAGACATTTATACAGACCAAAGTTTCATTGCAAATTTCGTCCCTTAATATCAGGGTTTCTTGAGAAGTGTAATGCAAGTGGGTGTATCGAACACGTAAGCAATTCGGCGGGAACATTGTAATGACGGAAATGACGTGATGGCATTTAACGAGCAAAAGTAATATATTAGACACATTTTATCAAGTTAGATGAATCCTATGTATTTTTCGTCTTTTGCGCATCAATATGTTGCTAGTACTCCCTCCGTCCCTAAATAAGTGTCCACTATTGACTTTTAAAGTCTTTTTCAATCAACTTTGACCTTAAATTATTTTGTTTGTGTTATATAATAGTTAATGAAAATTACATCAATGAAAATACAATTGAAACCCAATCTATTCATATATTTTGCATCAAGTATTATATAACACAAAAAGATATAGTTAAGGTCAAAGTTGTTGAAAAATGACTTCGAAAGTCAAAAGTGGACACTTATTTAGGGACGGAGGGAGTACTACCTTACATCGTTTTCACTATAAAAACACTTTTAAAATTAATTAAAATGCATTTAAATGAATAAAGATGCATTTAATTCAATTCAATGTATCTCAAATATGTAGTTATAATTATTTTTTAAATTATCAATTTTTTTCTCAAAGTAAATCTCTACCCTAGCAAAATATAATAGTTTGTTGTCTTTACTTAAGCATTCTAGGTTAGTTATTACAAACTATTATCAGATCAATAATTAGACGTGTTAACAAAAAATCATAATGCTGAAAGTATTGGTCATACTCCATCAACTTACACGTCAGCGTCATTTCAACTTTATCTCTCATCTCATTATCTTTCAATTCCTTTCACCTTTCCCTCATTTTGGTCATATTCCTCTCACCTTTCATACCTATTTTTTTATTTAAATATTTTTATTCATAAAGTAAAAACGTAAATGTCAACGTAAAGGTAAACGAACAAAATTAAAAACGTAAACGTACAAGATTAAAAACTTGTATTCATAAATTAAAACATTACATAGACTTCGAATATTAAAAATATTACATTTAAAACTGAAAATAAACATTACGAGACAAGTGTTCGGTCAAATTGGCACGAGGGTTTTGAAGCGCTTGTGACGATCTGATTTGCCTCATAACTTGTCGCACTTGTTCATCGAATCGTAAGAGGTCGTCCGGTTGACGTGCTTCGTCCGAGTACTAATCGGGAGATATCGCATTTCCTTTGTATTTTCGAACCATATTATGTAATATGATGTATGTATACATCATATTCATTATTCTTTCTTCTTTCATCGGTCGTGCGTGATTGGCTAGTATAGCACATTTCTTCTTCAGAACACCAAATGCTCGTTCCACATCTTTCTTTGTTGATTCATGCATTTGCTTATACCTTATTCGCTTGTAGTCATCATCAGATGGTTCTTGAATCGTCTTTAACGAGTGTTGCCAATTCCGGATATATCTCGTCAACAAGATAGTATCCCTATGAGTAAGTTACGCCGTTAGCCACAAAAGGAATCATTGGTGCTTTTAAAGATTTGAGATCGTTAAATAAAGGGGATTGTTGTAAAACGTTGATGTCATTGTTCGACCTAGAAACACCAAAGAAAGCATGTCATATCTGATGTGCGGGTCATTGTAGACTTCACAAGAAGTTTACAACTCCCTAGGCAGTGTACCTAACTGTTGTAATGTAGTATAGGCAAGACTCGGGGGTTATTACCG
Organism: Tanacetum coccineum; assembly: GCA_026074375.1. Classification (NCBI taxonomy): domain Eukaryota; kingdom Viridiplantae; phylum Streptophyta; class Magnoliopsida; order Asterales; family Asteraceae; genus Tanacetum; species Tanacetum coccineum. The sequence goes on along the minus strand of BQNB010000643.1, from coordinate 23,539 downwards.
TTCTCTAGGGGAATAGGTTGGGAAGGCTTGAACAAAATATAAATAAGGTCTAAGGGGTTGAAAGAAGATTATTTTTGTGTTTTTATATTTTACAAAGCAGGTAAAATTTTGGTTTTGAGAGGTTTGGTTTTAAAACTAATTAGACTAATATAAATCTAAACTACTTTGGTGATAACTATATGATAAACGAACGTATTTACTTAATCATGCACTACTTCCGAGTTCGCTTCTCCTAATCTTGTTTGTTTTATCCACAATCGTGATAAAAAAACAAGATTTGGAGAAGCGAAACTCGGACAGTAGTGCTGCGATTAAGTAAATACGTTCGTTTATCATATTAAGTATCTCACCAAAGAAGTTTAGTTTAGAATTTATATATTAGTTTAATTAGCTAATAACCTAACCATCCCTCGAATAATAAAGAATCTTTACTTAGCTTTCTTAAAATATATAACACAAAAATAATCTTCTTTCAATCCCTAGACCTTTAGTTATATTCTGTTCGAGCCTTCCCAAACTATTCCCCATATCGAGAACGATTACAGACACCCGGACGTCTTGGCAATATACTACATTACAACGGTTAGGTACATGCTCTAGGAGTTGTAAACTTCTTTGTGAAGTCTACAAAGACCAGCACCATCAGTAGGGACATGCTTTCTTTGGTGTTTTAGGTCGATCATGACATCAACGTTTTACATCAATCCCCTTTATTTAACGATCTTAAAACTGGACGAGCACCAGATATTTCTTTTGCGGCTAACGTCGTAACTTGCCCATGGGGAACTATCTTGTTGACGAGATATATCCGGAATTGGCGACACTCGTTGAACCGATTCAAGAACCTGCTGATAATGACAACAAGCGAATAAAGTATAGGCGAAAACATGAATCAGCAATTAAAGATGTGGAACGAGTGTTTGGTGTTCTGAAGAAGCAATGAGCCATACTAGCCAATCCCGCACGAGCGATGTAAAAAGAAATAATAATGAATATGATGTATACATTCATCATATTACATAATATGATTCAGAAATACAAAGGAAATGCTATATCTCCCAATTGGTACTCGGAGGAAGCACATCAACGAGATGACTTCTTAAGATCCGATGAACAAGTGCGACAAGTTATGAGGCAAATCAGATCGTCACAAGCGCTTCAAAACCCTCGTGCCAATTTGGTCGAACACTTGTCTCGTAATGTTTATTTTCAGTTTTAAATGTAATATTTTTAATATTCGAAGTCTAAGTAATGTTTTAATTTATGAATAAAAGTTTTTAATCTTGTACGTTTACGTTTTTAATTTTGTTCGTTTACGTTTAAGTGAAATTTACGTTTTTAGTTAGTTTATGAATAAAAATATTTAATTAAAAAAATAGGTATGAAAGGTGAGAGCAATATGACCAAAATGAGGGAAAGGTGAGAGGAATTGAAAGATAATGAGATGAGAGATAAAGTTGAGATGATGCTGATGTGTAAGTTGATGGAGTATGACCAATACTTTCAGCATTATGATTTTTTGTTAACACGTCTGATTGATGATCTGATAGTAGTTTGTAATAACTAACCTGGAATGCTTAAGTAAAGACAACAAACTATTATATTTTGCTAGTAAGAGAATTTATTTGAGAAAAAAAATGATTATTTTAAAAAATAAATTATAACTTCCATATTTAAGATACATTGACTTGAATTAAATGCATCTTTATTCATTTAAATGCATTTTAATTAATTTTAAAAGTGTTTTTATAGTGAAAACGATGTAAGGTAGTACTCCCTCCGTCCCTAAATAAGTGTCCACTTTTGACTTTCGAAGTCATTTTTCAACAACTTTGACCTTAACTATATCTTTTTTGTGTTATTTATTACTTGATGCAAAAGTATATGATAGATTGAGTTTTAATTTGTAATTTCATTGATGTCATTTTCATTAAACATATTATATTAACAACAAACAAACTAATTTAAGGTAAAAGTTGTATGAAAGACTTTAAAGTTAAAAAGTTGGACACTTATTTAAGGAAGGAGGGACGTTCTAGCAAACATATTGACGCGCATAAAGACGAAAAAATACATAGGATTCATCTAACTTGATGAAATGTGTCTAATATATTACTTTTGCTCGTTAAATGCCATCACGTCATTTCTGTCATTACACTATTCTCGCCGAATTGCTTACGTGTTCGATACACCCACTTGCATTCCACTTCCCAAGAAACCCTGATATTAAGGGACGAAATTTGCAATAAAACTTTGGTCTATATAAATGTCTTTGTCACCACACATTTTAGTCCAAACTTCGTATACAAATGTACACTACCAGTTCAACCGTGGTTGATTTGTGTAGTGTCAAAGCTCAAAAATAAAAAATTCCTCTATAGTAACAGGAGCCTCGGTCTCAATTATACTGGTGTTTCGTAACTGTGGCTTTATTGGTGGATTGTCCCCCTGATGTGTTAGAGTATGGCGATGTTGTTTCCTGGCCTCTTGAGAGCCAGGAATGAGCTGGAACGCGACCTAGAGGAGAAGGTGTTGTTGATGAGGGAGAAGGATGTGCTGGTGAAAAAGCTTAAGAAGCTGCTTGTTTTAACATGAATTTTATGGTTGCCGTGTTTAAGTTCTTTTTGTTTGGTATGAAGGTCTGGTGTTGTCTTTTGGGTATGCTTAATGTCGGGGAATAAGGTCATCCTGGTTTGTATTTACCTTTTTATGTTAATAAAAAAGTGATGTTAATGGTTTAATAGTTGGATCACTGTCCTCCATTTTTGTTACTGGAAATCGACAATGTAGTTGTATAGAATGTTGATGATGGTGTATTTGGTTTATCAAAAACATTAAACTGGTATGGAATGTTGTTTTGTATGATGAGTCCATGATGTTGTAATAAAATCAAAACAAGTTTGACTTATAGTCAACAATTCCTAAAAAAACTACTTAAAAATGATTACAAATACCATGTTAAACCCAAATGATTACAAGTACCATGGTAAACCCAACTCTCTTAATACCATAAGTATATGAGGAATATTATATCCACACCCATTTTATACAAAAAAATTTCACACTCATATGTGTCAAACAAATAGTGGTAGTGAAAAAAGAAAGAGAAAATGTGATTGATAGTGATTGGTGAAACTAACATGCCACATGTGTATGTGGAAGTTTTTATGTGAGTTAGGAGTGGATGTAGCATTGCTCTAAGTATATTGTCTTCAACACACAAACAGACATAAATAAATTGGCCTTAAAGCACACTAATAGATAACCATACAATAAAAGTCAAAATTGATTTTGTTATTGCACCATCAAACTGGTGTTAGTTCATTTGCTGTTTTCCTCTTCTACATGCTCTCTTCTTCTTTTGACCTCCACCATCCACTGTTGCTTGTGATCACACTGGCTGACTTGTGCTTCATGATACCTCAGTTGCGCCTTATCTAGTACTCCTTTCTTTCTTGCTCCATTCTTCCCTTTTCTACCGACTTGACATCATACTAGTGAAGCCAAAAACTGGTCACGATCATACTAACTCCATACCATATCTATTTCCTTTAAAACGACTATCCTCTTATCTGGTGGTGAGGTAAAATATCAATGTTATGTTAAGGGATCTTTTAGAGTAAATCAGGCTTGTGTATGATTCTATGGTAAAAAACATAAAACATCACCAGCACAATAAGAAAAAAAACACTTATTCTTATAACTAAAACGTAAAACTATTTTTTACTCTATACTATGCATGGCTATAACATGATTTTGACAAAAATCAAAACAATTATTCCCTCAGTCCTATTTTTAATTATCCAACGTTTCCTTTTTGGGATTGTCACATTTTAATTGTCCACTACTAAAAATAGATTAGGGATGTTTGTTCAAGTTTTACTATATTACTTTGTTTGAATATTATTATTACAAACTTTAAAGAAGACTTAAATTAATTACCTAACTTCCAACGGCTAAATAAAATGTTTTTCTGGTCAAAAAGATAAGAAGAGAATGCAGAGTAATAAATGTCTTCTTAAACTGTGTGGTTTTTTGTCGGGGGACAGATTTTGGTAACGGTGGGAAGTCAAAAGGAGGAAAAAAGGCTTACATAAATGAGTCATAAATCACGGATCGAGGAACTATGTGCTCGACCTTGCCTAAATGAATCTGCCACCATTTTCAAGATCTTGTTGATTTTGCTTGTGATTAGAAGTTTAGGGAAAAATATGAAATGAAATATTTAGATCAAAAAGAAATAAAAGTTTATTGGGTTTTGTGATAGTTGGCAGGTGGGTTATGTGGGCGGGAAAAGCGAAATGACGAAAATACACTCACGTGGAGGACACCTGATGGCATTTAACAGACAAAAGTAATGACCGTTTTCTTTAATGGCAATATTGCATCAAAAACGATATTTTAAGGACGAATGGTATTAAAACTTAGCTTCTATGACCAGGTTGCGAATTTTGGAAACTTTAAAGACCCGCGTCACCATTCAGTTTATGCATTCAAAGTCGCAAGATGATATCAAAAGAGTGGCTATAAATATGATCTCTTAATATGTCAGTCATTGTCACATGGAACTTGCAAATTTTAAGCAGAATTGTATTCAAAGGACTCTGTGAGGAAATTAACATGAAATGAATCCCATAAAACAGGTCATTATTTTTTATATGATGAAATTCCTGTTGATTTATGGGATACCATAAAAATTAATTATATTTAATTATATGTTTGGTTATGTTTTACTTAGGAATCAACCACAAATCGAGGATCATAAATTTAATTTACATATTGGTTTACTAGTGTAGTAGAAACCGCACCGCAAACCGTAAAACCGCAAAAACCGCTAAAAACCGAACCGCAAAAACCGCACCACGGCAAAAACCGGTGGACCGGTTTTAAGAAAAAAGAAAAATCGCAAAATGCGGTGCGGTTGCGGTTTTACCCGTAAACCGAACCACAAAATCCGCACCGCACCGCACGTTGATTATTTTAAAACCGAAAAATGGCACATTGATTATTTAATGTGTGTTATAAGAGTAAACGGTATGGTGGCGAGGGCAGCTCGCCGTTCTGATGTGGCAGCTCGCCGTTCTTCGTCGCCACCACACCCCCTGGCTATTCTTCGCCAAACGGGATTTCGCCGTAGAAGTAAGCTAGAAAATGCCAAACTACTTTTTGAATATAACCGTTGTATACCATTTAATAGGTAACGGGTTTTTTTTTTTCAAAATTATTTAATTTTTTTTCTAAATTATACACACTTTTCAATATATTAAATAACACTTTATTTTAAACTTTCCAACAACAAACTTATCTAACCCCCCCAACCCACCCCCAAAAACATCATTTACGTTCAATATATCAACACACACACACAAATGTCTCAAGCTTCAAACGAAGGTTATTTTACCACTCTTCTCAACAGTAACCCGCAACAATACTCGTCTTCTCCGAACCAATCGAATCCGTCTACCCCATCATCACAAAACAAAATTTTCATCGCAAACAGTATCCTACGTATGGGAACGTAATAACGACACTCCGATCAGCTATCAACAACCTTGGTATCATCAACACCAACAATAATTCGGCTTCCAAAATTTTCTATATCAAGAAATACACCACGCATTTATTTTCCATCACAACCATAATATTTTCCATCACAACCACAATTCTTTGACTCACCACCGTCACGACCACAATTCAAAGTACCACAAGCCCAAGAACTCCGTGATGCAAGGCGTAAAGGAAAAAAGTGTCTAAAAAGCAACCCATCGTGGATTTGGACGATGACGATGATGATGACGTGGAAGAAAGCGAAATAGATAGATGCGAATAAGAATACCAGTTGGAACACGACGAAAATATCTTTGCTAACGCGCAGGAGTTGGGTCGAAAGCTCTCAGAACGCCTAATTATCGAAATAACCAACGAAGACGTGATTTTTTTCAATTATTTGGGTTGTTTTGGGAACCAGATTTGCAAGATTTCAACACGCGAACAAAAAGTGCTCTCTGAACCAAAAATATGATGATTGGAAAATGAAGCAGGATTAACGGTGATTGCTAAAAGTTCAACGCTATTTACAAACATTTAACACGTAAAAGCCGGGAAAATGAGGCTGATCATATCGAGAATGCAAATGACACTTATATGGAGCGATATGGTAATAAAAAGTTCCAATATGTTCACGCGTGAAATATTTTGAAATCATACCCCAAATGGGATACAGCAAAGCCGATTGATGAAGATAATATCACCAAGCTTTTTGCCCCTGATCCGAGAGCTCGTCCAGCCGGTAAACCTCGACCCGCGAAAAAAGCGAAATCAGTGGACACGTTGAGCGCCGGGGGAGTCAATCAGAGTCTTTAACAGGGGTTATATCTCAGGATTATAGACACAAATGTGAAGCTGTCGAAGCCGCATACGAGGCGAAGAGAAAGAAAGAACTAGGGTTGCTGGAGTGTAGAGAGTTGGAGTTTCTCATGATTGATCACTCCTCGTTGCCGCCAGAGAAAACCGCTTACATCCAAAGGAAACAAGCTGAGATAATGAAAAAATATCCAAACGCTTAATTTGTCTTTCGTGTCGTATGTTTTTTATTTTCCGTATCGTTTCTTATGTTTTGTATTTTTTTATGTTTTGTATTGTAATTTAATTTTAATGAAATGAAATTAGTTTGTGTGAAAATATGGAAAAGAAAATTAAACAATTGTGGGTAGGATGGTGGGGGCCAAAATGAGGAGGTTGATGATATGTTATGTGTGAAGGGGTATTTTTAAGTGTGAGTGTTAAGATGACGTGGCACCCGATGAGGCCAAAATGAGAAGCTTTGGTATGTCGTCATACCTATCCCTCTAAGGCTTTTAGTGCATATATTATCTATAATATTTTTATACGACATAAGTGTGTGTGTTTACACTTAATATATATGCATTGTTATAGCGAAAAAAATCAACATTTGTAAACCAAAACACAATTATTCTATAATTAAGTCACAAGTTGATGGTGCGGTGGTGTTAAAAAACACGTAATATGTGGTGCGGTTCGGTTTCTATATATTTAGAAATGCATTCGAATCTAAGTGCGGTTACGGTTCGGTTTTAATCAAAACCCGCACCAAACCGCACCACACTCACCCCTATGGTTTACGGTTCAATAATTTAAAGATAATAGTTTAGGGTCTTTACTTAAGCAAAATAAATTTATAGATCAAATGAGAATAAATTTAAAATGAGAGATAAAAAATTATTTATAATAAACACATAGAGATGTAGTCACGATTTGTATTAGTTGCATCACCGGTCTTCTAAATGTGTCTTAATATATTTTCTAGCTCAAAATTATATGCATAATGACTAGATTTCATTAAAAAAGATACTTTAGAGACCCTGGCAAGGTTGTGAATTTTGGAAATTAAACTTCAAGGACAAACTGGTATATTTTGCTAAAGTAAAGACACCAAACTACTAGTATTTTTAAAAATGAACCGTAAACCATATGTACATTAATTTATGATCCTCAACATTTTGGTATGGTTTATAGTAAAACAGAAACCAAACTATACTGTGAATAGGGGATTTATTATCATTTGACACTTTATCTATTCTATATAGTTTTGTCGATGTCTCATTAACGTGTGCACACCGTACCTTACATAATATAGTCTTCAGGACCTTTTTAGGGGATTTATATCATGTTATCTCATTAGTTTCCTCCTCAATTGTGTGCTTGTAATTTGCAGTTCACAGTGTGGACAATGATTTGACAGGTTGGAGCCATTCTATAGCCACTCTTTTATACCAGATTGCGACTTTTTTAATGTATAAGTGAATGTGACGTGGGTCTTTGTTAATGGTTTCATAGCATTGTTACTTGGTTTGCTTTAAACCCGGCTAAATAGACATGTCTAGTTTAAAAAGCATTAACTTCTCGTATGTAGACCCTCTATAACTCTATAAGAGAACACGGTATCGTGTTTGTTTTTTTCGCCGTTGTTGAACGAAATCGTGGACATGAAAAGCCTACAAACCACAACGAAGTGGCGTTTTCGTTTTAAGCCTACAATTCCTCGGCCTAATATGGTCCTGCAAAACTAGCCTGAAAATGTGAGACACTGTAACGTGTCTCGCGTTTTCCGGGTTTTATATTTTTGTATATAAATATGCCGTTTAATAACGGTAGGGAAAAAAATATAGCACTTTTTTGGTTTTTTGGTCCATTTTTAAAAACCATTTATTCCTATAAAATCATTATAAATCTTATTATTCTTTTCAAAACACACTACTTTTAATACCCCACTAACAAATATGATTTTCCAAACAATGATATGCCCGATTTTTACGACTATTACGCTAAAACTCAGATTTGGGTTAGTATACACAATATGTTGTGAATATTTTTTAGACAAATTGAGAGCTTTGGAGGATGATGAAGCCGAAAGTTCGAAAAAAAAACACTAGGAGATTCATACCACGCGAACGAGAATTGGCGGAAGAAAAATTAAGGCGCGATGATTTTGGGGACGAAAACACGCCACCCTTATATCCGGAAGAATATTTTCGAGGAAGGTATCGTTGATTCTCACACTTTGTAAAAAAATTAATGAATGACTATTTACTAATTATCATTAGTTGTATGTTTTATTTTTATTGTTGATTTTTTATGTATTTTTTTAATTTAAGTTTATGTAATATTTTTTTTTAATTAATGAAATTTAAATTTGAAGTTTATAAGATTTTTTTTATATAAATGAATAAAAAGTGGGAAAAAATGGGGTCTCCATAACACCCAAAATTGTGGTGTTAACTAGGGAGGGTGTTTTGATGTTATGGGAAAAAGTTGTGATGTGGCACCACTTTTCTCACGGCTTGAGCTCCACGGCTCAACACACCATACAAGTGCTCTGAACTATTATATCATTTAAGTATAATTTTTTTGGTGTCATAAACCTTTGTTCGCAATGCTTTAAAACTTTTGGCTTTATAATTATATCAATTATACAATAAGCAGGCACCGGGTCAAAAAAGCAGGCTGAGTCACTTGGTTTGTTCTTTAGCGGATCGGACTATAAAAGTGAGCTAGACCAATTGATTAAACGGGTCGGACATAAAAAAATGGTCTGGCGCATTTGCTTTGTTATTTAGCGGGCTGGATTAAAAATATGGGCTAGGTCATTTGATTTGTTATACTACATAGCCTTGGTGGTTCGGACAAAAAAAGTGGTCTGCACTGTTTGATTTGTGGGCCTGTTATTAGGCAGGACTAAAGGCATTTAAGTGGGACGGATTATTTATAAATCTAGCAAAAACAAAAAAATAACTTAAATATATAAAAAAGGTACTTTATATATCTACTAGGATGCATATATAGTAAAAGTTAAAGCTCCTTTGTAATTTATTAAATGAAACATTACAAATTAGGCCAAATCATGTTGGTAAGATAAAATCCTAAGAAAAGCGTCGTTACTATTATTGGAGGTACTACCATTCTTAAATAAATATACTAATAAGGTTTATATTTTGGTTTCAGGTTGGGTTGAATATCGTTTGCAGTGTATGCAATTTGTGTGATTGAAGAATTCTTTTCCCCGTGTATCATTATCTTTCAATTCTTAATTTTTATGTAAAAGTGGACTAGAAGTTATTTATGTAAATAAATAATTAGTCTTGAATGCATGTTTTGCATTTGTCTATGGTCAATTGAGGTTACAGGTTATTTAAGATGATTTGTTTCTCACACTATGATTTACATTGTATTCTCATGTATATTGTGTCTTACACACTACTCTTGATTTGGCGGTTGTGTTGTTCGATAACCTAATTCAATTATAATAGAGAAGCTACATTTTTTTCTTCTCTAACTTACAAAAAATACTTTAGGATAAATAGTTTGGGTCTTTTTGTCATTTGATAGTACTATTATGTATGTGCATTGCCTCATTCTTTTTGTGCCATGGGGGAAAGCAATGTTTTTAGAGTAACTTAATGTCATGGCGTCGCCTTTATTGTGGAACAATATTATATTTTATTGTTATTAATTGATGAAGCATACACCATTTAATATTACAAAGTCATAACTAAAAAAAAATTATGATTGTAAGTTTTATTTATTAGTGTTTTTAACAATATTCTTTATCATTTCAATATGTTGAAAACAATGTTTATCTACTTATTTCTCTTCTTAAATAATTATTTGATTTATTAATTTTTAATAAAAACATTAAATCTTTACACTAATCCTCTTAATCTTTCTTATAACGTCATTCAATATCGCATATCTATATATGGTTGTGTAATGAGGTGGTGATAAGCATTTAGTAAAGTTATTCGTATGTTGTTTTGTAAAGTGTTGTAATATAAAATTACTAATATTTATGGTTTTTAGCTTTAATATTTCTTTTGGAATGTTTAGAAATATCACATTATAAGACTATATTTTGGACGTATGGTTGTGTAGAATGTTTTAAAATGAAGAACTGTAGTGAAAAGTAGTAATTTGTGCATACAAGGAAGCACATTTCATTCCCTTTTACAAAGTAATAATTTATGTTGCATTGTCTAGAGGGATATCACGTAGAACTACAAAGGTATTAGTGAAACCAGTCAAAGAGTTCGGTCAATGAGGAATCTAAACCTTAAATGTCGTGCACCAAGAAGTTTTACGTGAAGATTAACGTCCACTGTTAGCTTTTATCTCATAATTGATGTCATATTTTACTTTCAGTTTCATTAAATGTTTTTATATGCTTTTTGATACATGTTAATTTTTTTTGCTAGAGTTGAATTTCGCACGTTAGAACCGTTTTTGATTACATTATGATCTTTTCATGTTATATTTTAAACCTTACACGGAAAACTTACCACAATATCGCATATCATTAATTATCGGCCGCTAGGAATTTCCGCCGCTATGCGCGGGTACTCGCCTAGTATGTGTGTGTGTGTGTGTGTGTATATATATATATATATATATATATATCCCCAAGCACCGAATCCGGTTCTAAGCCTTCTGAGACAAAGAAAATAATGTTCTATAAGCCAACTACAAAGTCTTCTAATGTGAAGCTTTGTTCTTCTCATGACATGCATGCTTTTGCTTTCACACCTCTACCCAACTTTTTTTCTCATTATCATTTAGGGCTTTTCTCCGTATAACTATCTCGCTCACATACAAACAATCACACACAACACACACACACACACCACACACACACACACACACAACACACACAAATTCAGATCTACTCCCTTCCATCCTTTCACATTTATTGAGCCTACCACCCACATATCAACAACCACAACACCATCACTCATAACAATACTTCCAAGGTTACTATGAAACACATTTTCTAGTTATTTCGAGCACTTGCAACAACAAATCACCATCAAGAAAACACCAAAGATACTTAATTAAGAACATAAATAATATCAGCTCATACCTTGATCTCATCGTATTTTCATGTTATAAAAGTAAGAATCAAGGTGCAAGACGACTTGTGTCTATCTTGCACCAAGACTCTCTAAAAACAATGTTTTATGCACTTTTCTTGCACTCTTTGGTTAGGTACATTAACCTTGAAGTAAAATTAAATTTAATAACTTATTATGACTCTAAAATGATGTTTGATATGAAGTATAAACTTGCTTTGGTCGTTTATAGGTTTTGGTATAAAAAGAATTCATGGAAATAGTGGGTAAAATAGGGAAAACCATGGTGATTGAAAATAAAAGTATCACTAAGCCGGGCCTCTAACTGGCTCTAATTTTTTATTTTATGCTGGACCTTTTAGAGCTAAATGGAAGGTCTTTTGGAGTTATATACCCAAAAAATTTTACTCTTACACCACAAACTAAAAGATCGGATCTAGGCTTCATATATTGCTTGCAAGAAAAGTGTGCAAATCTGCCACTTTTGGGACAAATTTGACACACGATTTTTAAACATCTATAAAAATGGTATATTTTAATAATTTTTCATGAATCCAGCTCTGATAGTTGAGTTTAATCTTTAAGTTTATAAATATAATATCCTTTCGTAACAAAGATTTGATTTGGGTAATGTGATGGCTTGAATGGAGAGTATAAAATCTGTAATAGATGCTCAGAAATTTATCTTATTCAAATGGAATATCTTGGTCATACTTTTATGAAAATGACCCATTATACCTCTCAAACTTTATTTAATATATTAGCTTTCAAACCTAGAGGTCTTATTAGAATAGCTATTCATTTGATCAACTTTTGAGCTAAAAGAAAACATGTTGTCTAGTGGACTATTTTGGACAAATTTGATATACTATATTGTTTAAGTCTTATCTCACTATAAGAAACTTGTTAAGAGTTGAAATTAGATCTGGAACACCTTCTATATGTTTACTAAAACCTACCAACACCTAGGTCATGATTCAAAGGTCTAGACCCTCTGCTATACACGTTTTGTATAAGTGTTCAGATTTGAGTTCAAAACTTGTATGAGTCATTTGGCTAGGTTAAAACAACGGGAAAATCTACCAAAATTCATGGACACTCTAAACTCATAGTATTAAAATATGTGTAAATGATTTGGACTATAAAGAGTTTTTACTTGATTAAACGGCTACTCAAAGTGGCCGAGTTTTCGGGACGGATTTGGTATTTTATGTACTTTATGAAAAAATGACTTCGGGTAACAAATCTAGATAATTGACACAACTAATAAACTTAAAAGAATTTGTTAGATCATATCGTATAGGGTCTAAGAAGGATTATTACTTGCCTTAGGTCTCGAGTAGAAGGTTGTATGTTTGTTTGGGTTGACTAGATTACTGGGAAATTGTCGGAAAGTATACTCTGTCTAAACTCACAAGAGTGGTTTGTTAGTCCCCACAGCCCCTTTTTACCTATGTTTTTCCCTAGGGCAAAATGATACTCATTGATTTTCTTTAATTTTTTTTATGTTGTGATACATTGTTTTTATATTTTGGACAAGATGTGCGCTTTGATTGCTATGTGTACCTTACTTTGTGGATTCATTTTGTGTGATTCAGTTATGCACAACTGCTTAACTCCAGTTTGGAGCCTAAGGATATAGTGATAGTACTATTTGGGTTGACACCCATTAACCTTAGTATTTTTTATGTGTACTTTGTTAAGGGAGGTATAGTATCGAGCAAGTTTATGTGTGGTACTATCAATGAGGTTCAGTTTGCTTCGTTTGTTGCGGTTTTCATTATGTGGCTCGTTTTATGCATATCTTACTCACTTCATCTCATTCAATGTTATTATATGCACAAACAATTCAGTTTAATACTTAAACTTATGAGCTCGCCCATCTTTATGTGGACGTTTTTGAGTATTATTTTGGTGATAACAGCATAGTTGCATTAAGGTTATAGTGTTTTTGCCTTGATTAGTGAGACTTAAGTTGGAAATCCGCTTGGGTTAGATGACATGCTCGATTTGAATTTAACCTTTTGTTTATGGATTTTCTTTGGATTTGTATGTTTTCGTGGTATTTTGTCAGGAATGTGGGACTTTAATCATTATGATTAAGTTTTTGTGATATCTACATCGTAATGCAAGTCCTAGCGTGTATTCGATGTCGAGGTGACACTTTATGTCGAATGTTCATTTAGTAAATTCTCTATTTTGTTATACCAATGCTTTATGACTGTTCCTTTCCGTCACACCTCGTGTTTCCGCCTCTAGTAGGGTGTGACAGATTGGTATCAAAGCCATTGGTTATAGAGAACTAGGTGGTTTGACGTAGACTATAACCTAACTACCCTCATATAGCTGCATAATAGTAACTATGTATGCAATTACGTGTATACTTGTTGATTCGTGAGAATTCTATGTGCTATTTGAATCACTCCTAGAGTGCGATGACAATAAAGGAATGCCTATGTGATGCAAGTATTATGATGTCTAGCCGGCGTAATAATAGTTACATCATATAACATGGATTTATTAGGATCATAGGATACCTTGAGGAAATTTCTAGAACAGTAAGCGTAGATGAGATACAATTTTAGCATACTTTTATGCATCTTTAGCGTGTCATACTTAGCACTATTCCTAACCACGTTCTGAACTGGAGTGTCGGACTTACATAATTTGTTTCCCATAGGAATATTCCCCTTCAAAGGGGGTGTTTTGTTATCGATTAGTGTTTTTGCATATGACCCCGACCTTGGGGACGACTCGTGAAACAAAAAGGACAACTAGAAGAGTGATGACCTTATGATTCTTAAATAAGTTATCCATGTTGACCAAGATAACAAATTTCTTCCTGATGTCCGTGTTTCAAAGATGGTACTGATTTCGTTAAGTTAATGTCTTTTGGCATCAAAATTAGTACAAGTTAAGTGTTCCTTTGAAAACCTTTTTTAAGTATAATGCATCAATGATTTTCAACGGCTGGATTGTTTTAGAATCAAAACCTTTGTATTATGATGTATGTCTAAACATCAAATTTTTATTAATATCATTATCCAACCCACATTAGGAAAGATGTTTTAATAAACTTCTATTTATCAATTTCATGGTTCTTGGTCATTACGATTCCAAATTGTAAAGTCATTACTATACACTACTTGAAACACCTTTTTAGACAAAACTTTTTGTGATGTATGTTGAAAGATCAAACTTTGTTAGAGGTTCCTAACCACACCAAAAGCAATCATTTTATCTAAATACAAGTTTTTTGTGGTAGTATCTTCTTATGTGACTATCATTCAAAATGTATTTATGGTCAAAATTGAACAAAGTTTTACTCGAGTAAATGTTGTGAACAAATTTCAAAACCATGCCTCCAAAAGGAAACACACACGACTCTGGACATAAATCTTGGCTACTACCATTTACCTTTCGAATTTAAATCCGTTAGGTAAATAATTTTTATCTTTTGCCTAATGTGGCATCTGCAAGTCTTGCCTCATTTCACATTTCTATTGTCATGCTGATCCTATAAGGACAACTTGGCTATGTCATTCATCACACCTCAGAGTTCATGGTTAAATACATGCCTACCACTATTGATTTACCTCTCTAACAATGGAAGGTTCCCAACATCCCGGTTATCACTTTGCAGCTATACTTTGATCCAGTCATAGTTATTTGAAAGGTCTCATAGAATAAATCGTTTGTCAGATTAATTGGAGGTAGAAACCAATAGGATCGTTAGCGAATGCAACGTGGGAATGGATGATTATTCCTTTACTATCGATTTAATATCGTTCAATCATGGAAGTTTTGAGGCAATTAGGGGATGGATTGGTTGTCGACGCTTAAGGCTGAGAAGTCGCCATAAGATAGTTAGTATGACTTCCCTTGCCAACATACGAGGTACACAATGATTCATGAAGTGAGATCCTGAAGAAAAATAGTAATCCACTTTCGAGTATGGATTACAGAACGAGAAGAAATTTGAAGATATTAATTATTATACGGACCTTCCTATGACTATCAGGATTACCCTTAGTTCTCAATACATACATGCCAGAGTTCTCTATTTTAGCACTTCAACACCCTTTTATTTCTCTCTCTACATTTTTCTCTCGATCTTACCATCTCACCTATACTTCTCCAACCCCTTTCTTTACAAATGTGCATTTATTATTGGAAATTTAATAAGTTGACGACATAAGAACGACACCCACTCCCTCGAAGTTGATAATCTAGTCGACCAATTTGGCTCGTGTTTGTCTCCCTTTTGTTTTTTATGTGCTTGAACCTTTTTTTCCATATTTAAAATAATACGAGACCATTGGATCATAATAATCGACAGCTCATAGTTCGCATGAGAAAATCATTAAGAAAAATTTAGGACTATAATACCCCACTAGATTTTAGTTTCTCTATTCTTACTAATAGAGCGACGAAAGTGTTCACGGAAAATTGAGGGAACAGAGTAAAGAGCCCGTAGCTGTTACAGTTCATTACTTTCACATGTCAAACGCATACATAATTATTTGGTGAAACAACGAAGATCATGTATAATTTTAGAGTCTATCTATTACCGTTAAACATATCTCGATTAAGACTTCCCCTCACTGGTGGATCACATCTTAAGCCATAAATAGCCTACAGATCCCCGCAATTTCAAGTTCCCCGGTTGTAGTTCAGCAATCTATTCAAACTTCTCAAAATATCTTAACCACTAACGGTACCGAGTAACTATGCTAAGAACCTTTTTCATGTAACAATTAGAAGAAGCCTCTTAAACGTTGAAGCACAGGCTATCCAATGCACTGATCTTCGCATCGCCCAAGGGAAGAACATGAAAATATCATGGTATATTGCGATACATCAAACGAAGGATTTGATTGCATACTAATGCAGAGGAACACGATTATTACATACTTACCAATACAACTAAAGAAACCTGAGAAGAATTACGCGACACACGACTTAGAGCTAGGAGCTGTGATTTTTGCACTTTTGGTTTGGAGACCACTTATTTATATGGGTATCGAAGTATACGATAATTACTAACCATCAGATCCTCCAGCACCTCCCCGACAAAAAAATGCTCAATATAAGACAGAGGAGATGAGTGGAACTGCTAAGTGACCCTGATTGCGAACTAAAGTACCATCTAGGTAAAGCAAACTTGGTAGCAGGTGCTCCGAGTGTGATGAATTTTCAGATCTTACTACAATTATTTCAAAGCTCAAAAGATCATTTGTTCTCCACACACACCCCAGCAGTGTTACAAAAATTGGATTTTGGGCAACCCCAAAATTGAGCAAATTCTTCAAAAACATTAAGCTCTTTAACAAATCATAACTTAATCTCAAGAAAGTTCTTGTTTGATGAGTTGCGAGATTAATTTAGACTCAAGTTGTTACTCAGCTTAAGGTTTTTAACAAATTCGCTTGAGGACGAGAAATACTCAAATAATGTGATTCAAAATTTGACCTGATGGAGTTTGACACTTTGACAGAAGAGCTTGAACCCCGAGAACTAGCAATCTGAGGGAAGTTATTATGGAGGCAGTCCATAGATCTAGATTTCTATCCTCTGAGGACTGATAAGGTGTACAAGGATACAAAGGAATACTATTGGTGGTCAAGAAGATAGAAGGATGTCGCCATATGTGATGGATTGTGCTTGACTTGCTCGAAATTCAAGGCCAAATACCTTAAGCCATAAAATAATAGTTACAACAAACCCAAATCCCTATAGAAAATTCTGAAACAAAATGTCTAGGACTTATAACCATATAGCCTCTGAGCGTATTATCAAGGATATGACTCGATTGAAGCAGTAATGGATCAACTTATGATGCCTACGCATTTCAATCTTATTCGAGAAGTTTAGTAGACGAAAAGACTTGCTCTAACCTACATCTATGAAACCATTTCACGTCATGGAGTGCTCACATACATCACTTAAGATAGGAGTAGTCGCCTCACATCATGATGTTGGTGAACACTCCAGAAATGTTTATGTATACAGTTGAGTTGAACACTGCCTGCAAACCTCAGAACAAACGAATATAGTGAGCGAACAAATTAGACCTTAGAAGACACGCTTAATGCATGTGTAACCCAATTCAGTGAAGGTTGAGACATTCATTTTCCTAGTTGAGTTCTCCTATAAAAACACCCAATACAGCTAGCATAAATGACATCCCATATGAAGCCCTTTTTGGGCATTTTGTGCCGATCACCACTTTATTTGTCAGAAATAGGAGATAGACAATGGACACAACTCGACATTAGTCATGAATCTATTGTGAAGAACTCAACAGTTACAGAATGACTCAAGTCTATTTGGTAATGATTCTAATATATTCGGCATTTGTATTGTTATTTGGTGTCTTACTGGTTGCATTTGGACCATGGGTGAATAGTATAATTTAGGAAGTAGCACCAAGTAGTATTTGAGGAAGTAGCACCCTGCCCTTGGGTATTATTGTGTTATGTGTTTGTAGACCATGGGTAAATAGTACAATAAGAGAAGCAGCACCTGGTACTATTTGAGGAAGCGGCACCCTGCCTGTGGGTCTTATTGTGTGTATTCTAACTGTGTGTTTATTTGCAAACGTGAGTATGTGTGATTGGTTGACATGTATATAGAAATTGGTGTGATTCATCCCAACCGTTGTGTTGGAAGACATTTTTTGGTTATTTTGATGAAGCCCACAGTCTTAGCTCCAGCAAGGAGTTGAGCTCCAGTTGGTAGTTGACTTGTGAAAGATCTATTTTGGATATATCCCAACAGTGTGGTTGAAGGTTATTTTGGTGCATCCTAACAGTCTTAGCGACTTATTGGAAGGCCATTTTTGGCGCATAACTAATATGATGCATAAGCTTACTTGCATATCTTAATGCACTCTTAAATGCCTTTATGTGGTTTTGATTGAAGTTGATTTGTGAGTAATCCCTAAATTCAAAGCCAGATTCTTCAATACGGTTGAGATGTGTAACAATTCATAACTTAATTTCAAGACAGTTCTTGTTTGATGAGTTGTGAAATTAAGTTAGGTTCCAGTTGTTACACAACTCAAGGTTTTTGATGAGTTTCCTCGGGGATGGGTAAGGCTCATGTGATTTGGATATTTCTATACACTTATTCTTGTTATGCTACTCTCTCTGTCCTAAAATTATTGTCCCCTATTGACTTTTCAAGTATTTTTCATCCAACTTTGACCTTAAATATTTTTGTTTGTGTTATATAATAGTTAATGAAAATTGTAACACCCCCAAATTGGGTCGCAGCGGAATATGGGTTGAGGGTGGTACTTCATAGATCAATAACACAAGATATATATAAGAATGACCATTAAAAGCCATTTAAAACTGATACATTAAAAGCCTGAAGCTTCACTTGTTCACTTGTTCAAAATACAAAGATTTCTAGCCCATAACATATATACAAAATGTAATGCGACAAAATCTTTAATGCATGACATCCAATCACAAAACACCAAATGTATCCCTTGCACCTCGTGCCTTATTGATCCCCTGAAAAACATTGCTTAAAACGTCAACATATTGTTGAGTGAATTGGAATTAATAGGTTTATAAAATGTATAATGTAGGACCGCAAGATTTCCCCATGATAATGCAACAGATGCAAACATCATAAAATATAATTACGTTTTCCTAAACTCATGACACTGAAGCTCGACATGTATGAAATGCAATATAAATTGCCAACATTGCCCGTGATGATGTTCTAACCCACAACATCCTATGTCTGACATGGTATACGTTCGTTGTCTGGAAACAGGCACAGTGAGATGATCTCACTCTGAACGGGGGATGTCAATCCCAAATAGATCCATTTATAACATTCGCGCTTTCAACAGTAATTGACAGTTCATGATAATGGGCTCAGAGGGTGATCGCTACTTAGGCAAACACGTAATCGTAAATGTGAAATGTCCACTTGCGTCCAATTGTAAAACATGCATATGTTTTTCTCACCAAATATTGTAAAATCATTAAAATGTAAAACGTGGGGCTATGAACTCACCTTGAGTGTATGATAACAATTATATCACAGAAAATGCGTCACGATAATGACCGAATGCAACCTAATCAAGTATAGGTCGTATAAGTTCTAAGCACTTTGAATAACTACTACCATATATAATTATATATAGCTACATCACCATCTAATCGCGTTTGTGAAATCATATTTATAAAGTTAAAACGTTTATAATTATTTCCTTAGTAAAAACGACGTAACTTTATCGTTTTAAGCCTGTTTCTTACGTTTCTTATGTTCACGCTTTCGTATTAAGACGAGTTATCAAAATATTACATTTCCATATTTTTAGTCCCCTGGTGAATAGTGGTTTTTACTGTTCAAGGAGAGAAAAAGTGTTGTTTTCACCTAAGAAATGAAATGTGTGTGTGTATCTTTCTAGTGGCAAGCTTATATACTCTCAAGACTAGTTAAAGAAACACTTAGAGGAAATCTAGGAAAGTCTTGGTCAAGAGTAGGAAAGACTTGAGAAAAATATCTAAATGTTCCTAAAAGGTAATATCATCCCATAAAATATAGGGGAGGTGTTTTATAGATAAAATATTTGTATCTCTCCACCTATATCTGATTATATATGTATATATGTGATGTTATTTTGTAAATTTTAAGTATTGGGTATAATTGTGGGTATTTGTTGAAGCGTAGAAAAGTTTTGGTGGTTTCGGGAATGCCTAAACGCATTTTATCGCGAAACGTAAACACTTTACGCAACCAATAAAAATAAAATGAACAAAGTTAATAATTATCATCAAAATAATTACTTAACACTTGATTGATGTAAATATTTAATTGTTTGATGCCCGTTTACATTGAACGCTAATTTTTAGCTTACGTGATTTAACTTAACAATTACGATTTAAAAGCAAACGCGTACAACACTAAAAATACATAGTGAATTTAGTGACGTCGTAAATGACCCTAAAACACAGGGTGTTATAGTCTTCCCCTGTTAAGTGAGCCTTGTCATCAAGTCTTAAGATGCGGCACTTGACGATGGTGTGGTCTTTGTAAAGAGATGTGGATATTTCTTTCAAAATTGGTCTTCACGTTCCCAAGTGAACTCAGGACCTCTCCTGGAGTTCCATCGAACCTTGATTATTAGAATGCGGCTTCGCTTCAACCGTTTAACTTTACAGTCCATGATTTCTACCGGCTCCTCGACAAAAATGAAGCTTGTCATCAAAGCGAAGTCCATCTAACGGAACGGCTAATGGTTTGTCGGCATGGCACTTTTTCATGTTGGATACATGAAACGTATTATGAACCCTGCTCAGCTCTTCAGGAAGCTCAAGCTTGTAAGCAACGTCTCCAACCCTTTCCAACACCTTGAAAGGTCTAACATATCTGGGGTTTAGCTTCCCCCGTTTGCCAAAACATACGACCTCTTTCCAAGGCGAAACCTTAAGCATAACCTTATCTCCAACTTGAAATTCGACCGGCTTACGCTTTAAATCGGTGTAACTATTTTGTCTATCACGGGCGACTTGCATCCTTTGCTTGATCTGGATGACCTTCTTTATTATTTCTTGAACTAATTCCGGACCAGTGAGTTGCATTTCTCCAACCTCGGCCCAACAAACATGTGAACGACACTTTCGACCGTAAAGTAATTCAAATGGTGCAGCCTTGATGCTAGCGTGATAGCTATTGTTATACGAGAACTCGACCAATGGCAAATGGTTAACCCAACCCTTTCTAAATTCGATCGCATAAGCACGCAGCATATCCTCGAGAGTTTAAATAGTCCTCTCGCTTTGTCCGTCAGTCTGAGGATGATATGCAGTACTCATATCCAAGTTAGTACCCAAAGCCTTCTGAAGTGATCTCTAGAAATTTGATGTAAATCTAGGGTCATGATCATAAATAATTGAGACAGGGATTCCATGCCTCGTGACCATTTTTTATTTTTTTTTTTTTTTTTTTTTTTTTTTTTTTTTGTTTTTTTTTTTGGTGTGGTTTTTTTTTTTATTTTTTTTTTTTTTTTTTTTTTTTTTTTTTTTTTTTTTTTTTTTTTTTTTTTTTTTTTTTTTTTCCTTAGGTACATTCTTGCCAGTTTCTCTAGGGGATCAGTTTCCCTCATCGGTACAAAGATTGCGGACTTAGTGAGTTGGTCGACAATCATCCAAATGGTGTCGTAGCCTTGTGACGACTTAGGAAGCTTCGTGACAAAATCCATAGTGATATTGTCCCACTTCCATTGAGGTATATCGGGTTGTACCAACAATCCTGATGGCCTTTGGTGTTCGGCCTTGACTTTAGCACATGTCAGACATTTGCTAACATAGGTGGCGATGTTGGCCTTCATATTGGGCCACCAATATAGCTTCTTCATGTCCTGATACATTTTGTTAGAACCCGGATGAATAGAGTATTTTGACTTGTGGGACTCGTGCATGAGTCACTGGTCCTCAAATCACATAATAGTGGGCAACCAACTCCTCCATTGAAAGCATAGAGTTTCCATCCCACGGGGTTCCAACTTTTTTGTTCAAAATTTCTCCGGATCCTTAGAATTTTCAATCAACATACCTCCAACATCTTCGTTTTTGAGGTTCTCTGGTTTCCGTACTTCCGTCTGAGCATTCAAGATTTGCTTGGGAAGATCCAAGCCAATAGTCATGACTAAGGCTCGAACCCTTAATGGTTTACTCCGCTCCTTCCTACTCAAAGCATCAGCAACAACATTCAATTTCCCTGGGTGGTAACGGATCTCACAGTCGTAATCGCTGAGCAGTTCTAACCAACGACGCTGCCTCATATTCAGCTCCTTTTGATTAAGAATGTGTTGTAGACTCTTGTGATCCATGAACACCGTACACTTGGTTCCGTACAAATAGTGTCTCCAAAGTTTCAGAGAAAACACTACCGATTCGAGTTCCAAATCATGAGTTGTATAGTTCTTCTCATGAATTTTTAATTGGCGTGATGCATAAGAGATTACTTTCTCTCTTTGCATTAATACAACATCCAATCCCTTATGTGACGCATCGCAATAGACTACGAAATCTTTGCTTCCCTCAGGTAAAGCTAGAATTAGCACACCGCATAACTTCTTCTTTAATAACTGGAAGGCGGATTCCTGCTTGTCTCCCCAAGCGAACTTAACTCCTTTCTGAGTAAGTTTGGTCATCGACTCGGCAGTCTTCGAAAATCCTTCGATGAATCTTCGGTAATACCCAGCGAGACCTAAGAATTAACGAATCTCCGTTGGTATTTTAGGAGATTCCCAGTCCTTTATGGATTTGATTTTGGCGGGATACACGTGAATGCCTTGACTATCAATCACGTGGCTGAGAAATTGTACCTTAGTAATCCAAAATTCATATTTAGAGAACTTAGCATACAACTTCTCTTTCTTAAGGAATTCTAGAATTGCCATAAGATGTTCTTTATGCTCCTTCTTGTTCTTTGAATAAATTGATATATCGTCGATAAAGACGATCACAAACTTAACCAAATATAGTTTGCACACCCTATTTATGAGGTCCATAAATATCACTGGTGCATTCGTCAAACCAAATGGCATCACTTGGAACTCGTAATGACCATACCAATTTCGGAATGCCATTTTTGGAATATCCTCTTCCCGTATTCAAAGCTGGTGATAACCTGATCGCATGTCTATCTTAGAATAAACACTGGATCCTTGTAGTTGATCAAACAAATCGTCGATCCTTGGGAATGGATAACGCTTCTTCAATGTCAGCTTGTTCAGTTCCCGATAGTCGATGCACATTTAAAATGATCCATCCTTCTTTTTGACAAACAAGACCGGAGCTCCCCAAGGTGAGGAACTGGGTCTTATAAAGCCCTTGTCGGATAGTTCTTTCAGTTGCTCTGACAACTCTTTCATTTCAGAAGGCGCCAATCGATAAGGTGCCCGTGCTACAGGTGTAGCACCTGGTATTAGATCGATTTGAAATTCCACTTCTCGAGTCGGAGGAAGACCCGGCAAGTCCTTAGGGAATACATCAGGAAAATCTCGAACTATCGGTATGTCCTTAAGTTGCTTCTTCTCCGACTTGTCTTCCGTCTCCTTTGTAGTAACATTTGCCAAAAAGACTGGA
>BQNB010000642.1:92622-163435 GCA_026074375.1 Tanacetum coccineum | reverse complement strand
AGCATCACTACCACCTTAGCGTCAACTTAACTTTTTATCCCTAAGACTAAAGATATAACCAAACACAGTTAATGTTTCCTGTCATTCTAGAAAACCCATGTTTCTCCTCATGAAAAGCATAAGAGTATTCCGACATGGATTGTGTAGGATTTCGCAAATACTCCTCTCCATATAACTCCATAACCCCATTGCATAAAGTGTTGAGAGAATCACGATAAGTTTTATCACCAATTTGCAGATATTCTTCTCGAGCATCCAGAACGACATCGTATGCTAATTGACGAATTGTAGAGGTACACTTCAACAACGAATTGTAGAGGTACACTTCAAACAATGCATGTGAATAGTTTTCGGCTCGGAACCGCTTACGGAATGTTATTTTATCGTACATTGCGTTTTCAGCGAAGTAAGCTGCCACTAAATGATCATGAGCACCGTGACGATCTCTATCAATCAGATTTCACAGGGTTCTTAGGATTGTAGAACCGGAAGCTTGAATAAGCAAAGCAACGTCTTTTTAAAAATTATATGTTAAACTATTAACTTTGTCTTGTTCATCCGTATCGTCAATGGAGAAATATAAGAATCGGGATTGAAAGTGTGTATAAAAATAGAGACGTATTGAGGTACTTATAAGGTAAATTTATTAAAATTTATATAAAAAATGGGTAAAGTCTAAAAATACTAAAATATGGGTAAAGACGTATTGAGTTAAAAGCTTTTTCGAAGTCCACTTTAAAAATCATGAGTTTTCCATTCACTTTCTTAATCCAAGAAATCACTTCATTTATGATCAAAGGCCCATCCGTAATCTGTCAAACTTTTAAAAATGCAGTTTGGGCGTTGCTGATTATAGTACTCATGACTGATTCTAATCTAATAGCGAGCAACTTTGAAAGAACTTTATAGTAGCAACCTACAAGACTGATGGGACGGAAATCTTGTGGGAGAAGCGGGTTAGAGATTTTTGGAATTAAGGAGATGAAAGATGAGTTGCATCCCCTTGCAATAGATTTTTCAGTCTCAAAAAATTTAACTGCTTTTGTAAAATCGTCACCTATCAAATTCTAGAATTGTTTAATGAACCTGAAAGTGAATCCGTCGGGACCAGGCACTTTATCTTCTCCGCAGCTCCATACGGCCTTCTTGATTTCATCATATTCAAAAGGTCTTTCAAGAAAACATTTTTGAAGGTCCGAGATAGACTTGAACTTGTTACTATAAAAGCGAGGGGTATTCTCCAAAAATCTATCAGAATACACTTGAAAAGGATGATCTTTAATGTTACACGTATTAATCTCCCAAACTCTATTAATCATAATGCCATGAACCAACTGACTCTGATTTTTTCCTTTTATAATCGAGTGAAAAAACGCGGTGTTCACGTCCCCATCTAAAGCCCACTGACTTCGAGATTTTTGTTGCAAATCTTTTATGTTTTTTGATTCTAACTCGAACAAACATTTAGAAATGTCACACCTTAAGTTGCAATCTGACTCACACAAAACACTAATTTTCGCTTTTAAATCGAGTTCTTCAAGATGCTTTGTTAGAAGAGCACTCTCCTGGACGGATTTTTGCCTGATGTTTTTACTCCATGGCTTCAATGTGGCCTTTTAAGCTTCAACTTTCTGCAGAGATTAACATCAGGACAACAGCCTGGTTCATCTACCCAAGAAGATTGAACTAAAAAGTTTATTGATTCCTCATTTAACCAAGAATTGAAAAACTTGAATGTGACGGTACCGAAATCAGCAGAGTTCGACTACATGAGGATTGGGCAGTGATCTAAAAATTTATGAGGAAACGCGGTAGAATGGATTGTTGGCCAAGTATGGAGTACCTCAATGGAGATTAAAAACCTGCCAAGTTTGCTTAATTTAGTCCCTTTCTTGTTAATTCTTGTGAAGTTTATGGCACCCATAACAACTTCTTGTAACTCAACCTCGTCTATGAATTTGTTAAAAGAATAAGTTGTGATTGGATCGAACTGTGTGCCTATCCTATCAGATTCCTCCCTTACAACATTGAAATCACCGAAACAAATCCAGAAGCCCAATTTGGCGTTTTTAAGGTGAAGAAGGACTGACCATAATTTAGACTTCGCGTGACCATTTTGAGGCGCATAGACATTGACCATGATAAAATCACCAAGGACATCCCTCTAATTACCAATGATAGCTGTGAAACCATCTCCTAAAACCACCTCTTTTTAAAAAATGAATTTCGATCCCACACGTTTAGAATACCACCCGACTTTCCATTCGAAGGATTGAAAGCAAAATTAAAATCATCCGTTCCCCAAAATGAACTTATTAAAAGTGAATCAATTACCTGTTTTTTTGTTTCTTGAATCCCTACAAAAGCTATATTGAGCTTTCCGATTAACTCTCTTAACCATGATCTTTTACAGCTGATTGGTTAATTAAACTATATATATAATATAATATAATATAATATATATATAATTTAAAAAACACAAATCAATAAAACCAGGAAGCAGTATAGAATGTTCCCGGGTCGTTTATCCCCAACGAGGCTGTGCTGGAAAATCGATACAGTCGGAAGATTGGAGTTTGAATGAGAGAAATGATTTGAGAGTGTGGAAAGCTAAGTTAAACAATAACAAACAAAAACGATTAAGAAAAACCTAAAAATTATGAAATTAAGCTAAAAACGAGAGCACGAATCCCGAACAAAGGGTCAAAAACCTAAAATCTTCAAAATTAACCCTACGAAGAAATTTTTACTTCTAAACTACTCTAGGGGACTAATAACGAAGAATGAAAAAGACTAGACTGAAAACGGAGGTCGTTTGACCCAAAAACGAGTCAAGACAAAAACCGTACCCGAGCCCCGTTCTTTAAAAATCAAAAGTTTGAAAAATTAACCCTACGAAAGTTTTTCTATTTTTCCTACGTAAATTATGACTAAAGAAAATTTTCTAAAAAAGAAAAATATTTTTTTTGATAATTTTTGTTTTTTTTATGAATTTTTAAAACTTTTAACTAAATTAAATTATAAAAAATACTAAACTATTTTTAAAAATTCTGAAAAATTTACCTAAAATACTAGACCTAAAATTCTACCTAAGAAAAATAAGAACCCAAAATTTGGCTTATAAATAAGCCCGAAATAAGCTGGAAACAGCTTATAGCTTTAAGGGTGAAAACAAGGTTAAATACTAAACCACTTGGGACTCTAACGTAGAAGTCCCAAGGGCGCAGCGGTAAGACTTGTGTTATAAAAGGGGTGTATCGAGGGTAGAGGCCCGGGTTCGAGTCTTGCTCACCCGGGTTTCCCCTTGTCTCCTCTTTTTTTTTTACAAAAACTTTTTAACCAAAATTGTTAAGCTCCTGGAGCTTAACAATTTTTATAACTATGACTTTTTGAGAAAGCTTATAAATAAGCTGAAAAAGAGCTTTTTGTTGGGCAGTTTGCTTAAGTAAGCTTAAGGCAAAAAGTGGCTTTTTTCTCTTTGAACTTTTTGGACTAATAAGCTACAATTTGAATAAATAAGCTGACAGAATTATCTAACTAACCTAAATAAGCACTAAGAACTAAAATGTAGTAACTAAATAAGCTAAAAAGGGCTAAACTTAGACATAAAGCTTAAATAAGCTTTTAGGCTTAAAAGGCTAAGTCTTGGTGAACTGTTAACACAAAATAAGCAAGGAAAATAAGAAAATGAGCGCAAAAACAAATCAACACTAGCACTTAATATGCAAATATAATCAAAATAAGCCAAGAAAACAGACTAGAAATCAATGAAAAGCCAAATAAGCCATTTGGCCAGGACTGCTTAGCCAAACAGCTCAAAGGGGGACCTTTGAGCTTATAAATAAGTCACCTAGGGGGTTCCTATGGCTATGAGGCTTATAGAGGTGGTGGATGAGCTTATGGGGTTCCTGAAAAGGCAAGAAACAAAGAATTTGGGAAGCAAAAAAGCAAACAAAAAAGTGCTGATAAAAGTGTAGTTTGCACCAGGGGAGGGGTCTGTTGGCAGACTACAAAAAACTAATCTAACAGGAACTTAAGGGCAAACAAGCTAAAGTATAAAAGAAATAAGCCAAAACCAATGAGTATCATAAAAACTAAAATAAGCAAGTAAAAACATAGAATAGGCTATAATGATTAAGCTATAGTCAGGGGGAACTAGGCAAATAAGCCAGAGTTAGCAAATAAGCTATTAGCCTAAATGAGTAGGCCAAACAGCTAAAAGGCTCACCTTGAGCTTAAGAATAAGCACTTAGAGGGAGACTTAAGCTACATGGCTTAAAGGGCTTGTGGCTCAGCCTATGACCTTCCTAAAAATCTAAAAATCTAAACTGATCTTGACAACAAAAACTAATTAAAAAGGGCTGAAAGGAGGGGTTTTGCACCAGGGGAATTGGCAGTTTTAAAGGGACAATTGAGCAGGCTTAACAATAAGCTGGTAAACAAACTTAAAAAGGCAAATAAAGTCTAGTCAGAATGTAGATAAAGCTCACAATTAGCTTATTTTCATTTGTCCTTCCTTCTTAGTGCAAATAAATTAGGTCGGAATAACAAATGCTTATATTCTGATATCTTAATTAAAAAAAACTTTTGTGTAAATTAACAGGACTGTTGACAAGTTTGACTGAAGAGTATACCAACAAAAATGATACTTTTAGGATTCTTTTAATAATCTTATTTGATCAAATTATTTTGAATCTATAACAACTCTTAAAAGCTAGTAACTACATGCTTACTCATAAAAGCTCTGTAATTTGGTTTATATATTACTCTTTTTTAAGATAAACTTTGAAAAAAACCACCTACCAAATAGCTAATAGCTTGTAAAATATTTTGGAATAGATTTAAAACAGATTAAAGGTTGGACTAAAAGGAAGCAAGGTGGACCCAAAAGTGTTTTTCACAATTTTGGACCTGTTTTCACCCCATTGACCCAAACACCCCTTTAAGAGGGTTTTTAACATTTTTTTACTGAATTAAGCTATTATAACCAAAGGCAAGTGAAAACAGATTACCATCTAGCATTTTTTTATGTAAATAGAAGCAGCAGAAACACAACAATAAGCACTTGGCTTAGGCGAATCACAAATGGCAGTTAAAGCATTCACAGGACAAATTTTTGCACAACAATTTTAAATTTCATTGAAACATAAGTGTTTACAAAGCTAAAGCTAAAAAAAAATGACAGAATTTTAAACAAATTAAAACTACTTTTCTGCTTCTCGTTCTTCTTTGTCTTCTTTCTTTAAAATAGGCTGTGAAGCATCCTTGTTTGTGTGTTTGTTGTGTTAGTGTGGAGAGAGGAAAACCAAAGACTTCATCATGACCCTTTATTTTTGTGTGTCTTCCAAGCAAATCCATCCTGGCCATCTATTCTTTTCTCAATCCGAGTGTGATGGTGCTCAACCAATGAGGGTTTAAAGTTTTAAGATCCCATATGGGGGTGTGGGGTTTTGTGGTGGTGACAGGTTTGGACTGGTGTTGCAGGAAAAAACAAGGTGTGAAAGTGATGGGGGGGTGTGATTGAATTTGGCGGGAAATGGTATTTAGGGGTTAGGGTTTATGTTTATAACTGGGTGTAGGGATGAAGGTTTGGCAAATGGGCAAAAATAGCCCCTGAACGTATATTTGTCAGTTGCATCCATCGTCCTTGTATGTTTCACATTTGGTCCCTGGGGTTTAAGGGGTATCACACCGTTAGTCCTTTTTGGGTTATAACTTTGGAGTGTTGGCAGAAATGGCCCATCTGGTTAATACTTTGGCAGATTGGCATATTGGGCCCTTGCAAGATTTTTCCTCTTTTCCTTTATAAAATAAGTTTAGGGACTTGGCAAAAATACCCCCAAACTTATTTTTCTTCACTTGTAGCCTTGGGTTTGACTTTGGATTTGTCGGGGTTGACTTTGGTTGACTCTTTGATACTTGGGCTTTGTCTTGACTTTGTCTTTTCCACGCTTTTCCATTCCATGTCCGGTTTTGTCGTTTTGGCTTCGTTTTTCGTCCTTTTATTGAGATTCCGTTCATGAATAACATTAATTAGCAAAACAAGATATATTTGGCATTTTAAGTCGTTTTTTGGTTATTTTTACTTGTTTTTAAAGGTAAAAGGTGGTGTATATAAACACATTCCATTAATCTTTATTTGACATTATACTTTTTAATCAATCAAACTAAGTCTTGAATTTACTCCTAAGTTTACGTGACGAGGACTGTTTACTCTCCATTTGTATTAAATATTCAAATCAAATCAACTACCTATCTCAAGGTGATTTCATAGTCCCAATCTTTACATGTTTTTTATCCCTCTAGAGAGATACATGCTATAAACCATGAATACAAGTATTTTCAACTGTATGCTATCCTGATATATTATTGCCTAAGTACTCCATTTGCCATAAGGCCCCACTATCATGAACCGTTAATTACTTGTATGTACGTACTGGTTGTGTAAGCGAGAAATGCCGTGAATAGATCTATTGGACTGAACTTTCCCAGTCCGGGGTAGTTAACAACGCACTAACATACGGGCGCATTTAATTTGAGAATCTAGGTGTTTGACAATAGCATGCGCCTGGGGGTTTACTTGTGATGATATTAAGGTTCTGTGTACTTGAAGCTTAGTGCAATAATATGATATTGTTTTCCATGATAATTGTAGATGTACAATTATTATCACTTATGATGACTTGTATTCAACTATTACATTTTAAACCTATGAATTTCAATCTACTAAGTGTTGGATCCTTTTTAGCTTGTTTATCTCTGGTAATGAAGCAGCCTATGGCTCGGTGTGGCATTGGGACTAAGGTCGTCCATTGTTATCATTCAAACACTATGTTTTATTTTGTATTTTGGGACCTCCTTTTGTAAAACTCTAAAATAATATTAAATGATAACTAAATTTTCTAAAACATCTCTTTTGAGTCATTTTCTATGATTATGACTGTTGATTCATGAAGTAATACCCCAATTTAGCTTCCGCTGCTATATGTCAATTAAAGGGGTGTTACAGATTGGTATTAGAGCCACAATTATAAAGAACAAGGTTAAAACCTAAACTATAACCATTTTCCATCCAAGAAAGTCCTTTGTGCCATTACATTTCCTGAATAGTATGTAAATGATACATAATTATTATACTATTATATAAATAACTTATGGTATTCCCACTGGGTTGTTACAGAGTGATGTCTTCATCCACCTACCCTATTACTATCCTATCTGATTCTAATGTTGAGGATGCTTTTTCCTCTATGAACACTCCTGACTATACTCCGGCTTCACCAGACTATTTCCCAGCCTCACCGAGAAACACTCCTTCTGACTCTTCAGATGATTTAACTAAGTATCTTTTAGCCTTGCTTGCCATCTCACCTTTCCACGATGATCCGTATATAAAAGTCATTCAAGCATATGATGCCACTAATAATGAATCACGTATTCCACTACCACAAACTCCTATTGTAACACCCCCAAATTAGGTCGCAGCGGAATAAGGGTCCGGGGCATGTTACTTCTCAGATCACTAGCACAAGATATATATTGAACGACAATTAAAAGTCATTTTAAAACTGATACATTGGATTTAACAAAATGTTTACAAAAGCTCGAAGCTTCACTTGTTTACTTGTTATTATTACAAAGATTTCCAGCCTATAACAGATATACAAAATGTAATGCGACTAAATCTTATGATGGACATCCAAAACATAACCACTATGTATCCCTTTTGCACCCCGTGCACCTAATGATCTCCTGAAAAATATTGCATTTAAATACGTCAAATAAAGTAAGTGAATTTCATAGGATTATGTAAATGTATAAGCTGGGGGGGGGGGGGTGGACAGCAAAATTTTTCCCGTGATTATGCAACGGATGCAGCATCACAAAATGTAATTTCGTTTTTTAAGCTCAGAACACGAAGGTCAACATAAATGAATCAATATTTAAGATTGCTACATTGCCCGTGACGATGTTCAACCAGAACATCCCTAATCCGACATGATTTAACGTTCGTTTACGGTGAAGTAGTCACCAAATCGAGAGGTCCATCCCAATAGATCTATCTATAATCATTCACGCTCACATTCCAGTAATTGACAGTTCTTGATTCATGGCATAGGGGTTATCGGTACTTAGCAAAACTATTCACTAATAAAATTGTACACTTGCGTCCAATTTGCAAAACATGCATATGTTTCTCACACTAAATACTTGTAAATCAATAATTGGAAAATCATGGGGCTATGAAATCACCCTTGAGTGAGTAAATTGATAATTAAATATATAAAGTAAAAGCATCACGCTAACGCCCAAATGCACCCTTGTATATTATAGGTCGATTCAGTATTAAGTACATTGTTAATACAACTAGCATATATAATCCTATATAGTTTTCATCGTACTATCGTTCGGGCTATCATAATTTAAGAGGTCATGACATGACGTATGAGGAGTTAGGACACTTTAAATCGTAAATCCAACAGCTCGTCAATACGCCATCCGAAGAGGCCTCATGATGTTAATTCCATGTAATATAGCACTTGATAAATTAATAACGATATATATAGCCAGTGAGCTTATCACACATCTAATCTTTAATGAAATCGTATTTATAAAGTAAAAACGTTTATAATTACGCCTTTAGCAAAAATGACATAAACTTTGTAGTTTTAGTTAGTTTCTCGCGTTTCTTTGCCCACGTCATTAGTATTAAGAACGAGTGATCATAATATTGAATTTTTTAAGATTTACAAGATTCTGTTTTGTATAGTGTTTTTACTGTTCATTTACAGATTATTCTGTATTAACGCAATAACCCTATAATTGTCTGTATCTTATTCGTTTTTGCTACGGTTTTTTGCGATTCTTTCGAACACGGTTCTCGTAATTGAAAGTTTTATCTATTATTGTTGTTAAACATAAGTTATAAGTTTTGCCTGGAATAGTAACTTTATTATTAAAATTTGTTTTTAAGGATTTTGCGTCGTAATCTCGTATTCTAGCGTATCTTCTTCGTGATAAAATCCGATTTTGAGTTTCTTTTCTTTTTGGAATCCTTATGAGATCGTACTTTCTTTATATAACCTATTATGATGTTACCATTTTTCGTCCATTTTTGCATGTTTGAAGTTTATTATTTAAAACATGTTTTAAGCTTGATTTTTGTATCATTATGCTTCAAAAAAACCTTGTTACAACCTTCTTTAAAAATACATTTATATCTTATGGCATACATATTTAAAGTCCATTATATCATGTTTTGTCCAAGAGAGTCCAGGTACAAGATTAACATGTTATTTATCACCATTTTCACTTGTAACCTTCTGTAGTTAACATTAAAAAACCTAATTTGTAACTTATACATGTTAATACTTAACCAACATGTTAAAACACTTATACATTCCTTTTAACATGATATTACCATCCATATAATATGTAAATAAGTTCACACAACATTGCTAATAAGTAAAAATTCATTTTACATATTCAAAAGTACCCTAAATGTTGATTTAACTAGATAGAACATATGAACACATAAAATCTTAGTTATGAAATGATTAAGATTTTAAATAACCTTGTGTGCATGAGTAGAGAAAATAATAACAATCATCCCTTGTGATTAACAAACATTGGCTTGAAAAATATTAGGTGAAAACACCTAATTTTTACAGTTTAAAACTTTGCTTCCTTTTCTTGCTTCCTTGCTTGCAAATGGTTAATCAAGCCTTAAAACTACCTTAGTAGGTCTTAGATATGATGTGTGTATGCTTGTATATGTGGTATAAAATTTTGTATGGATTGTGTAAGTTAAGGTTTTTGAGTCGTGGGCTATTAGAGAGGGAAATAGGAGAGTTTGATTGATTTTACACCTTGGAAATGAGATATGTGTGTGATACTTGCTAGCTAAGGCCTTATATACTAAGCCAAGGAACCAAAGGAGGATTTCTAGGGCAAGTAGGCAAGTGTATGTAAAGGTGTAAGGCTTGGTCCCCTTGGATAAGCCTTATCCTTAGATATTTAGGAGAGTAGTCATGACCAAGATATTATCTTGGTCCTATCTCACCATATCCGGCCACATACACATAAATAAGATGATATTTTTATTATTTTGTGTATTGGGTATAATCTTGGGTATTCGTTTAAGCGTTGTTAAGTTTTGGTGCTTCCGGGAATGCCGAAACGCGTTTTATCGCGAAACATAAGCATTTTACGTAACCAATAAAAATAAGATGAACAAAGTTGATAATTATCCTCATAATAATCATTTAACACTTGCTTGATGTAAACGTTTAATCATTTAATGCCTGTTTACATTGAATGATCATTTTTAGTTACGCGAGGGGCTGAGCGGGGGGAGTAGACGATTTAGCTTAACGTTTACGATTTAAGAGCAAACGCGTAAAACCCTAAAAATAAATTGTGAATTACATAATGTCGTACAATGACCTAAAACAAGAGGTGTTATACCTATTGCTCCACCAATTGTTTTGCCTCCATTTCTAGTGTTACCTCTATCTTTGATCCCCAAGATTTCTTTCTTCCTGAAGAGATTTTACCACACTCAGAATCGAGTCCAGTTTCCTATCATCTTCCTATGATTTATCTAACCCCACCACAAGTATTTAAGATGGAGTGAGTTCTATAATACGCATCTGAGCGCATGAGGAAAGATCAGGCTTTTTAAATCACTTAGATTAGCTCACCTCTTGAGCGCATTGAGCATTTATAGAAGATAAGATTAGGAAGGTCTTGGTTATGGTCAATTAATCACTAAAGCATGATTTTGTCAACTAGAAACTGAACTTCAAGAATGCCCGTACCATAAATTTATGGATTTCAAAATAGAGCAAATAAAGGACATTACTGAACGAGATTGGTTCTGCTCGCGTCAGGACTTATACTTTAGTGATTCTCATCGAGGATATTTGGTTCGCCACCGATCAGATATGAAGAGTCTTTTGGACAAGATCCATAAGCTCAAGAACCACAAGGGAGGACCACCAGACTACTAGACTAGATCCTTATCATTTACAGCTTTTGTTAGAATCCAAACCATGGATGTGTGCATTAATAATGACACTGTCAATTTCTGACACTATGTAAAAATATGTAGTCAAGTTGTTTATGACTTAATACATGGTGCGATTTACATGTCCTCACTATTTTATGATTCCGATTTATGTTTGTGTGGTTGTCTCAATCTATATTCGATAGTGTGATGTATCGTATCTTTATGTATCTAGGTTACTATGGCTCTCTTACCGCTTGGGTTTTCTTCAACCTTTATACCCAGATATCATGGATATGATAAATGATCAAGATATGAGGCATACGGATTCTCACCTACACCACCAACTAGACTAGCCTTTGATAAGTTATCTAAGTGGTTCTTCGGTTGAATACTCTGGTTAAAGTAAACCTGTCCCTGAGAAACCTAATGAGTAGATGCTTTTAGTGTGGTCCATCCAAAAAAATTTACTTTTATCCTGCAATGTAATATCAAAGAATGTATATTTCTTTATTAGAACTTGTACCAAATAAGAATCCATACAATGATATATTCTTATTTTGTGTTGTTTTGTAAATGTTGATAGAATGGCTCCTAAGAGGACACCAACATCTGCAACATCAACCATGTCTCAGGCTGCCATTAGAAAACTAGTTGCTGATAGTGTTGCCGTAGCTCTAGAAGCACAAGCTACTACCATGGCAAATGATGACAATACCAATAGGAACACCCTAATAAGAAAATATAGCTACAAAGAGTTTATGAGCTGCCAACCTTTCAATTTCAAAGGTGCGGAAGGGGCTGTTGATCTCATCCGCTGGTTTGAACGAACTGAATTGGTATTTCTCGTAGCAACTGTACCAAGGACTGCAAAGTGAAATTTGCTACTAGTACTCTAATTAAAGAAGCTTTTTCCTGGTGGAATTTATTCACCCAGCCTATTAGAATAGAGGAAGCTTACAAGATCACTTGGTTTGAATTTAAGCAGCTCTTAACAAAGAAGTATTATCCCCGAACTGTGGTCAAGAAAATGGAAGATGAATTTTACAATCTGACTGTAAAAGGGAATGATCTTAAGACTTACGTTAGAAGATTCTAGGAATTAGCAGTCTTATGCCCAACTATAGTGCCAAATTCTGAGAAACTCATAGAAGTCTTCATCAGGGGATTACCCAGAAGTATTGAAGGAAATGTTACCGCTTCAAAGCCTCAAACTTTGGAGGAAGCCATTACCATAACTCAGAGGTTAATGGATCATGCAATAAAGCATAATTCTGTGCAAGGAACCAATGATCACAAACAAAAGTTTGATGATAGAAGAACCTTCACCAACAACAAGAATGTGGAGTCTTGTTATCACCCCTAAGATCGTTATTAACACTCATCTAGGATATAAACATTTGCACAACGGAATAATAATAAGAACAATGATGTTTAACAAGGTTTTTCATTCAAACAATTTCCCTATTACCCCGACTATAACTTAGGGTTACTAACTAACTAACTATCTAACTATGGTGTACACACACACCCCTTTACTATTCGACTCTCATCAGTCGACTATGTTATGGATGGAATAATTTTTCTAAATGCCTGGACCTCGTTTTATAGCATAAGGAGTCCTAGGCTTACAAGGAAACTATTATATATTAATCGAGAGATTCAATTTATTATATTCGCATTATATTATTTCTTATTTATTTGAACAAAATTTTATTTTCTCTCTACATTTTGTAGATCTTCACATGATGACAATTTTGCGTCCTTCTTGTTTCCATTCTTGTTTCATTCTTTTATTTCACTTTGTCTCATCAAAATCAACGATTCCCAACATTCTTCCCTATTTGATGATGACAAAACAAAACAATAGTTCTCGTACAGAACTTCATCATATAAAGCCTAAGATTCCCTCTGAAGTTGAGATGTAATATCTCCCTGAGATGAACAAAATCTACAATGCTTCCCTTAACTTAAGATAAGGAATTAGATCCTTGACTATGACACCCCCCCCATCATAATAAGCTGAAATAATCATATCTTGTAGTCTTCTTCCCTTTTTGTAATCATCCAATAGGGGTCTTCTTGTAGTTATGCAACTTGTTAACAAGTCACCCTTACAGTGGATGCATGTAGATTGTTTAAAAACATTTTAATCAATAAGCTTCCCCTAAAAACCAATATGTCTACCATTCTCTTGTCTCGAACTCTGTAGGCTCTATGTAGTAACTCACTGATGAAGAAAAACGAGTTATATAACGAATTTGATGAAGAAATTGAATCTCTCAAACTTATGTTCTTATGTCTTCTACACTATTTTTTTTTTTTTCCCAAACGTGACGTGAAATTATAATAAATCTGTGCAATATAAGTAGACCGCAACCTCTACAAAATCCTATCTTTATGAGATACATACTAGTGATAGTAAATTGTGAGCATTAGCACATAAGAAAAATCACAAAACCTTTGCTCGATTTTGACAAGTCTTCGTCAACCAATTATAAGTTCGAACATGTTATTTAAAAGACAAACCTCACTTTAATGATATGATTAGTAGCCAAGCATCTGTGAAATCTACAACAACATCAAATAAGCAAAATCTAACTGTCTTCGTAATCACTTCTTCAAATAATCTCCAAAACAAGCCATAAAATCAATAATAATAAACTATTGTTAAAAAACAGTTCCATCCGAGATCCAAACGAGTCTGTTGTCCCATATCGGACAAAGCTAGCAGTACAAATTGATTTATCGAAACAACTCTGGCAGTATTAAAGTTCAAATGCAACAGTACTAACTCACTCCAGTTAGTGACACTTTATTTTGTTACTAACCCGTCGCCAATCTGTCACTAAATTGGTTCTCCTTCCTCCCATTCGGTTAGTGACGCTTTTAACTGTTACAAAACTGTTGCTAATGTGTCACTAATTTGCATGATCCTTCCTCCCTTCATTTTTGTGACACTATCAATGTTACTGATTCGTCGCTTAACACTAGCAGAATTAACCATGAAGGAGCAGTATTAACCATAAAGCGACCAGTATTAAAAACGTATGGCCAACTATTAACTTTCTTTTACCTTGGCAGCACTACTCATACCCACACTAAAAACAATCAATGTAGCAGTATTAATAAGCATGATCAACATTAATCTGTTTCCTTATCAACACAGCAACAATATAGGAAACAAATATGTGAGTCAAAAATCAAATCCTAAAAATCAGGGACATTTCATAATTCACTCAATCAGAACCAACTATTTCCATAATCTTTTTCCTGAAATGTGTAAATACTTCCTAACTCTAACCTACGATTGCATGGAACCTATACTTGTAGCTGAACCAATAACTCACCATACATCATCTTCACCTGAACCTGACAATGAACCTACTAAGCACGTCTTTGAGCAACCATTACCTGAACACCAACCACTTTTACCTAGACAGGAGACTGCAGTTCCATAATCTCAGGATCCTACTCACCCTCATGTGCCAGAAGCAAGAGCTATTATAGTGGAAGACTTACTACACTTGGTAGTTTGGAGACAGAACTCAAGCAGACTAAGCTGACCATAGGAAAAGCAATTGTGAAGCTGGTGAAGAAAGTAAAGAAACTAGAAGATATTCTCAAAAGGAGACATGTTGGTTCTAATGTATAGAGGATGAAGAACAGAGATCAGGGAGAGGGGATAATTTAGGACATAAATGGTGATCCTTCTAGTTTTAAAGGAGATTTATTACTCCTACTAAACCTTTAGGAGAGGCTCAGGAAGAAGAAATCAGTCCTACAACCTTGGAAGCAGCTAAAACTCTGTTAAAGGTTGCTTCTTAGAGGTCAACGTTAGTTGATAAGGGTAAAAGATACAAAAGAGAAAAGAGTCCAAGGGAAAAGACATTGATTTCGGCTTTGAATATATTAGTACTGGCTTTGAAGAAGTTAATACTGGCTTTGAAAAAGTTAATACTGGTGGCTTAGGAGTTAGTACTGGTAGTGGACCAATTAGTTTTGCTAGAGGCCAAAGGGAAGGAAAAGCTCCAATAATTGTTGAAGAGACTCAAGCTCCAAATGAATAAAAGAACCAAATTAAACAAGAGAGGTTAGTTCTTGCAGAAGCCTAAGATTGCAAACTCTAGAGGAAGAAGGAGGGAAACCGTTCAAAAAGTTTTTCATTTGGATTGCACTCTTAGCCTAAAAGAATGGAAGAAGAAGAACTAACTGGTGCAACAAAAGCAAAGAAAATGCTCAAGTTTAAATTTGAGCTAAACAATAATCGGAAGAAGATTGGGTTGCCATTTGAGATAAGATTGAAGATAAGGTAGAGTTGACAAAGAATGTGATAGGGAAAGAGTTTCCAACAAGAGTCTTTACAAGAAGATGGTAGTGTTAGTAAATCAGAGTAAAGAACGTTCTTTGCGAATGAAAGAGCTAAAGCAATAAGAAGTAAGCCTATGACCCATTCACTACTGATGATTACTTGATGGAAGTTTTTGAAGTATCAGGGACTTGGAAGCTTACACATGTTAAAGAAGTTAAGTTTTGAAGAAGTGAAGAAGGTTTGATAAGCTTGGTTCAAGCAGTGTTGACATCTTTTGTTCCTAATAAATATTGAAGCTACAAAGACACAGTTGGAAAAGATTGGAGAAGAGCTTTAGACAGAGTTCGAAGAAATAAAAAAGATTGATTAATAAATGAATGTTTCAGTTAAAGAAAAAAAGTTTACTAAAGTAAAAGAAATGAAGCGCCAGTAATAAAGAACAGGGAAAAAGTAAAGAAGCAAAAGGCTAGGAAGGGTATAAATGTTGACAACGAGTCCACATAGGAGATTCAGGAGATCCTGATGAAGAAGAATCAGTAGATAGAGGAAGCTATTTAATCCTACTCCTTTGGTTACAAAATCCAATATTTTTGGATAATTGAAAGATTATTTCAACAGGTGAAAAGAAGCATTTATCAGATAAATAAGAGCTAAAGGAGCTTGAAGTTTATATGAGCTTTGGAGCTATGCTTAAAGACTTTACAAGAGAGGATCTTATT
Source organism: Tanacetum coccineum (assembly GCA_026074375.1). Taxonomy (NCBI): domain Eukaryota; kingdom Viridiplantae; phylum Streptophyta; class Magnoliopsida; order Asterales; family Asteraceae; genus Tanacetum; species Tanacetum coccineum. The sequence goes on along the minus strand of BQNB010000642.1, from coordinate 147,396 downwards.
GAGCTGTACAGGTTGGTTATGCAGAAGTATAGAACAAATAGGCCTGAAGATGCTTATGACAGAGTACTATGAAGTGATCTCAGGACTATGTTTGATCTACCTCTCAATGAAGATGCTATTTGGAGCTTACCACTACAGCAAAAGATGATTAGTTGGAGATATTATGACAAGTGTGTAGTACATTGTCTAACCTTGGAGGCATGCAATATTTATACGTTAGCAGATAGGAAGTATCCTCTGTCAAAAGATGTCTGCCAAGTGATGCTAAAAATGAAGCTTCTGGATGGAAAAATGAATGAAGTTTGTTATAAACTTTTGAAGATGATTGAGAAGCAAGCTGGTGTTAAAAAGTGATAAAGTTATCAGTAGCTGTGGACTTGTATTGGAAACTATAGACTATAATGGAAGAGAGAAGGGTTTGAGTGTTGGCTAACCACCATACAACAAATGGTCATCAGTTCACCATGCTTGATAGGCATAAGGAATGGCTAGTCCAAAGCAAACGGATTTCGTAAAGACTTCTCAAATCCGTTGATGGTTGACAGTTTACCAAAAACTGTATGGTAATTAACTCACCATGTTTTTAAAACAAAGAGTTAGCTACTCCAGAGCAAATGGCTACTGGTAAAGAGTATTCAAATCCGTTGATAGTTGATGATTTGCTAAAAATCATATGGTAATTCAACTCGCCATGTTTCACGTACTAAGAGTTGAAATGGTTATCAATGTACCATGGTTTATAAACCAAATATTGGCTACTCCAGGGTTAATGGCTAACTGGTAAAGAGACATCAAATCCATTTAAATTTTCAATGATTCACCTCTCTCAAGAGTTAACACACCTGGAAGTGATAAGAATAGACTAAAACTTTATGATTTGATGTACATATAGTCAATGTTGCTGTTTCTATGTTGCTGAAGAGATAGTACATGTAGCTGTGAAGTGTTGGTCATGATATTTACAAGGTTAGATGCTGCAAATATCAAGAAGTGATGCTTTAAAGAGTTGCTGATAGAAATCAAGAGTTGCAGTTCAAGAATAATTCCAAAGATAATGCTCACAACATCCTCAGGAAGCTCATAATGAAGATATTCAAAGAAACTTGAAGTTCACAAGTGAAGATCAAGTTAGGGGAGGATTGTTAGGAATTATTGTAAACAGACTTAAGTCTGGTAGTTATAGAGTTAAGTCTGGTAGACATAGTTAAGTCTGCCAGTACTAAGTTAAGTCTGGCAGTACTATAGTTAGTACTGGCCTTGTCTAGTTAAGTCTGTTTATGTAACAGAATAGTTATAATAGTTATCTTAGAGATATCTTAGGAAAGGATATGCATTATCCTTTTACGCGTTTGTAAAGCCCATTAGGGTTTCCTTGGTGTATAAAAGGAACCCTACGGCATAGTGTTTGAGATATAGAACCCTAATAGAAATCAATAGAAAATAGCAAAGTTTTACATTGTGTTCTTCTTAGTACTTGTGTTAAGATTCCGCATTAGCACATAGTATTCATAGTTATTGTCTCTCATATAGTTGATTTGGATTTATTCAAGTTAGCTATTGTCTTACAAAAGGCTAAACAGATCCAAGACTTTGGACCTACAAGTGGTATCAGAGCCTCTAGAGGGACTCTGAGTAAGAAGAATCACAAGAACCACAAACAATCACTTTCAGATCTAGAAAAATGTCTCAAACTGCTAATGATGATGACTCCATAATTAATGCAATAATAAACTTTAAGCAATTAAGTACCAATATCTTGCGCGATAAACTTATATAAAAGTGAGGTAAAATACGTGGGTTAAATGATAGTAAAGTATGATGTTATTTGATGATACAAATATTCCCCCCACTTGAATCTTACTTGTCCTCAAGTGATCTTTAAGGAAAGATTTGAAATGTTCCTACCGAGGTAAGGGATTTTTCCGTAAAGCATTTCTTTCATGTTTTTCCAGATCACTGTACAAAAACCAATCTCCTCACCAAATTATGGAAATGAAATCACTCAGATCACTCAACTAATCTAGGGTGTATCTATTTTGGTGGTTACGCTCATTTTCTCAGTCGTGAATTAGTTTCGTATCATAGGCTTGCAAGGATACAATCTCCACTCTAAAGCTAACAGGGAGTACAAGTCAAAAGGTAATTTGGAGGATTTATTAGAAGCCTCGGGTTTTTTAATTATTTTATTAGATGAAGAATGATATAGGTGTAACCACACTCTCTCTAAACCACCTCTCTTTCCCTATCCTTGTATGTTATTTGATTGTTCCTCAATTGGTATCAAGAGCCATGGAGTGATTTTCTTAGTTTTTGTGTTTGTTTTTTTGGTTCGTTTTTCCTTTTACACCTTACGCCTTCTTCTTGTTCTTTCTTTGTTTTCGAAGCTTTTGTGTACACTAAAGGATCATTTACCTTGGTAAATCTAATCTAGTATTCAAAAAGCTTTAAAAAGTGCAAATCTTGATTTCAAAAATTTTGGCTTAAAAAGCATAAAGTTTGCATTTTTAAGGTACCTATAGGCTTAGTAATACTAGTTGTACAAGAAAATTTGGGAAAAATCAATAAAAATGTGTCTTTTTGTGTTTTTAAAAGTTTGAGTTTCGTACTAGTTGCAACCGAATTAGCAGGTTTGACCGAATTGACAGTTTGACCGAACTCGCAGTTTTTTAGTTATGACCGAACTCGCAGTTTTTTAGTTATGGCCGAACTCGCAGTTTTTTAGTTATGACCGAACTCGCAGTTTTTAGTTATGACCGAACTCGCAGTTTTTTTAGTTATGGCTGAACTCGCAGTTTTTAGTTATGACCGAACTCGCAGTTTTTTTAGTTATGACTGAACTCATAGTTTTTTAGTTATGGCCAAACTCACAGTTTTTAGTTATGACCAAACTCGCAGTTTTTTAGTTATGACTGAACTCGCATTTTTTAGTTATGACCGAACTCGCAGTTTTTAGTTGTAACCGGACTCGCAGTTTTTCAGTGTCAACCTAATTAGCAGTTTTCTAGTGTTAACCTAACTCGCAGTTTTCAGTGTCAACCTATTTAGCAGTTTTCAGTGTCAACCTAATTAGCAGTTTTCAGTGTCAACCTCATTAGCAGTTTTCAGTATCAACCTAATTAGCAGTTTTCAGTGTCAAACTAATTAGCAGTTTTCTAGGGTTAACCTAATTAGCAGTTTTTGTGAACTAAATTTGAAACTTCACTTGGACTAAAGTTAAAACATATGGTTTATTTCTTTGACTTGTAAAATCTCGTGAAACATTAACTTGTTTTCCTGGTTTTGTCCAGAATTGTAAAATCCCTTATAGTTTGAAGACATAAAACACAATAGACAATTCACAAAAACACAATTACTTTCAATCACCGTTCGATCAAAAAGTAATCTTTTACATACCAATTTCACACATCGAATTTCAATGGAATCTCAGAATTCGAATTCTCAAGAGAGAGAGTTGCATCCATTGCAACAAATGCAAGACAAAGCAAAGGAAAGTTGCATCGTATCTTTTCGACTTCTACATTTACACCTAACGGCTCTTTCAAACAACGACTTAAAAGGAACTTCCATCGAGGGAGGATTCGAACGGGAATTTGCAACACTCTTTGAGCAAGATGTTCAGACTTTCACAAGAACAATGTTTGTAAACTTGGATCAACTAGAAAAACATCTTTCCAAAGAAGAATTTCAAGAACTTGAATCCTCTAGTGCATTTAGAGTACTCTTGCAACAATTTTAGACGTTACTCTATTTACAATTCTCGTTCGATAATGATGAAGGTCTCATGATGCGCAAGTACTTTATTGCATATACAATGACTAGTGTTCCATTATTCCAAGATAAACTGATCCAGCACATGGAATCTCTTCGGGAGTTAATTCAGAAAAAAGCAAAGCATAAACAAGAGTATGACAGAAGGATGAATGACATAATGATGCAGTCAAAAGAGGGAAATGCTTATTCGAGTAAAACATTAGATGCTGGTTTGGTTGTTACGGAAAGCAATGAGACAGAAACAGAAAGGCATGTTTTAAGCAGCAGATCCGGGAAAGATACACATGCTGAGGATGCAGATATCAACTCCATGAATGACAAACAGCCAATGGCTGAGGTACAACTGACGGCTGAACATAATATACTTGCTAATGAACAACAGCATTATGAGCAATCTGAATCCATTTATGACACATATTTGTTGGAAAAAGGTTGATAGAAATACCACTCCTGATTTAACAGATATGAGTCATCGGGGAGGAGAGATTAACCAGAATGTTATAAAATGTCATATAACACCCCGTGTTTTAGGGTCATTGACGTCGTCAATAAATTCACTATGTATTTTTAGTATTGTACGCGTTTGCTTTTAATCGTAATCGTTAAGTTAAATCGCGTAAGCTAAAAATTATCGTTCAATGTAAACGGGCATCAAACAATTAAATGTTTACAACAAGCAAGTGTTAAGTGATTATTTTGAGGATAATTATTAACTTTGTTCATCTTATTTTTATTGGTTACGTAAAGTGCTTACGTTTCATGATAAAATGCGTTTAGGCATTCCCGGAAGCACCAAAACCTATCTACGCTTCAACAAATACCCATGATTATACCCAATACTCAAAATAATCAAAATATCATCATATATATGTATATGTGGCCGGATATACAAGGATAAAACCAAGAAATATCTAAATTCATGACTCATGCCCTAAATATCAAGAGATAACTCTTATCCTAGGGAACTAAGTCTTACACCATTGTAACCACTTGACTAATTTCCATATAAATCCTCTTTTGGTTCCTTGAATAAGTCTTGGGGTATATAATGCCTAAACTAGGAAGCAAACACATACACATCTCTTTTCCAAGGTGTAAACAAAATCAATCTATCTCTTTCTCTCCTCTTGAAGCCCACGGCTCAAAATCATATACATACACAATCCATACAAATTTTTCTACCACTTATACAAGCATACACACATCATATCTAAGGCATACTAAGAAGGTTTGAAGGCTTGGTTAAGCCTTTGCAAGGGTTGAAGCAAGAAAAGGAAACTAGGGTTTACTTGGGAAAATTAGGGTTTTCACCTTATATTTTCAAGCCAAGGGTTTAAATCACAAGGGTGTGATTGTTCTCCTTTTCACTACTCATTCATACAAGGTTATCTAAAACCCTAATCATTTCATAATTATGATTTTATGTGTTTATATGTTCTATTTAGCAATATCACCATTTAGGATACTTTTAAACATGTGAAATGGATTTTTACTTGTGATCATTGTTTTGTGAACTTTTTCACATGTTATATGGATGTAAATATGATGTTATAATGGAAGTATAACTCTTGTACACTCTTGGTTTATGTATAAAAAGTTCATGTGTAAACTTGTTAAATTAGGGTTTCTTTAATAAGTTTTGATTAAAAGTAAGATTAGAGAACTTGTCATCTTGGATACATGGACAAAGTATGGACTAATGGACTTATTATATGTAAGACATAAGCTATAAAGTGTTGTAAAGTATTTGTAACAAGGTGTTGAAGCTTAAAAGTATAAAATCAAGCTTAAAACAAGTTTTTAACACAAACTTCAAAACTTTCTGTTTTGGGACGAAAATAAAAGTATCTATATTATGTTTTATAAAGATAGTACATCCCATGAGGATTCCAAAATGATAAGAAACTCAGAAAACGGATTAATAACGAAGAAGATACGCTAATTACGAGTTTACGACGATAAATACTTTTATAAAACTATTTTTATAAAAGTTACTATTCACCACAGAAACTTATACTTTTAAAACATCAATAAATTGATAAAACTTTTAATTACGAGAACGTGCTCGCAAGAATCGCTAAAAACGGAGCTATAACGAATAAGATACGACATTTACGGGTTTTACGCTAATTAAAACGTAAAAATAAGTTATTAGCTGTGATGAACAGTAAAAACACTATTCACCATTTATGGAATTTAGGGTTTAGAGGTATATGATAACTATTTAAAGCCCGTTTTGATATAACGTTGCGAATAGTACATTATAGGAATAATGTACTTTGTAATAAGGATATGATGATATTGAATTGACATATTGTGATGTTTGCTTGACATATATGAACTCAAAATGACCATAGATAGGTTGCGTGAGCTCGTCTACTTTAGTTATGCAAATTACATTATATATTGAGATATTGACAATGCAAGTAATGTAATAAAGCAAAAAATTTCCCCGTACAATTGTGATCATAGTAAAATAGGTTGATGAAAATTCTTGGGTTGTTATAGTCTCCACCCCTTATAGAAATCTCGTCCTGAGATTTAATTGAAAGTTATAGTGAATAGATGTAGGTACTGGGCATGATTTGATCTTTATGTTAGGCTAATCAAGGTCACAAGTCCAAGTGTGTGATGCATTTATAATTATGTTGTACACCATAATTATAATTACTTCCTTTCATACTCTACTTATTTTCAGACTACACCACTTGATGACAGCCCAATAGAATTTCTCTGATTTCTGATAGATACTGGGTGGATGAAATACTTTCGATTTACGGAGCCAGTGGGTTATGGGCCTACCATGCTTCTGCTAGCGCTATTGGATCGTTAAAGAATCTTATTCCAATAATCCCTTTAAGTAAAAGTCAACATCAAATAAGATGCTAATCACAAGTCTTGTCAAAATTTTCAATACCTAGTGTTATTGAAATCATTTACATTGTAGATAGATTCTTGTTTTTTTCCTTTTATTATTTTGCAAAATATCATAGAAAATTTTAGAATACGGAGATCATGGAATGAGTAATGTTAAAGAATTATTAATAATTTGTAAGAGATTGCTAATAACGTGAGATACAAATTTGAAATGAATAGATATGAAGGTAAAAATGAAAATGTTAGGGATATTTGTACAAACTGATTTGAAAGAAACTGGTTTGTACATATGTTAAATACTTAAGCCTACATATTTATAATTTTCACTACAAAAGAAGCGTCAACTCCTTGTAACTGAGAATTTATAAATTCATAGTTCGGAGAATTAAAATTTCCTTATTAAATGAAATAATTAAGAATGTGACCTAATCATTTTTAATAGATGATCAAATCATCATATCCAAGCATAAAAACATGATATGGTAAATGGTGTAAAAAGAATTTTAGATATGACAAAGATGTTTGATTGTACTGACTCCATATAATCAAGGATTATTAATTTAATGTTGCGAAGGTATGAGGAGAGTTTGACAAAAAGAATCGATGAAATTGAAAATCCATTTTGAATTTTGATATCAGCAGATAACAAGATGTAACGGAATCATCACTTTATTATTTCATGGATAACTTTACATATCTTACATCACTGAAACTTTAAGAGTGTTGATACTTATGCTACGTTCTTGGGTAGATTCTAGATAAAATAATGAATGACAAGGATTGTAGCTTGGTGTTTAGGGTTTATGAAGTCGGTTTCAGATGATCCTTCATATGTAACTGGTGATGAACCTAAGTATCCTCAAGAGTTGTTTTTAGCGGTTGATCTTTTGTCTTTGCAGTTTCTGGTCAGATGACCCACTTTGTTGCAAGTCTGACACTTGACAGTGCAAACTCTTGTATGATGTAGGGTGCATCAAGTACGATAAAAGGAAGGTTTCCATGGTATCTTTTGGGAGGATAAGTCCTAACAGGTTCTTGTCTTCTATTATGCTGGTGATGGTAATCATTGTTGCGGTTGTTATTGTTATGGTTATCTGGGTAGTAATTTTTGTTGATGTGATTGTTGGAGTGGTATAATGTTGTTGCGATCATTTGGGTAGTGTCCTTTGTCATGATTATGGAAAAGTTGGTTGTTGTTGGTGGTGTTCCTTCTATCATCAAACTTTCTGTTTGTGATCATTGGTTTCTTGCACAGAATTACGCTTTATTATTTGGTCCATTAGTCTATGAGCTATGTTTGTGGCTTCTTATCCCATAGTCTATATTATAATAAAGCATATAATAAGTCCTTCACTTCAAGCGCATTCCCTCTAATAAAAGCTACCAACGTTTTCACGGGTGTATTGGTACCATAAGACGGGCCTAAAATGGCTATATCCAGGAAACTTCTAATATCAGACTAAGATATCACTTCCCTTTCAGTCAGACCATACACATTTCAACGTCATTTTATCTGATCTCAGTTCGAGGACATACTGTTCCGTCAAAAGCTTTTTAACTCAGTCCAGGTTATTATGATTAGCTTGCTCTACTCCGCATAGGGCAGGGCATATGCAATTCTACCAGTACAAGGCATCGTCATTTAAAGTACCATTACAAATGCACTCAGTCTTCCTCGCCAACACTTGCTACGAGAAAATACTGATTCAAATGTACAAACCAGCGGATGAGGTTAACAGCTCCTTCTGTACCATTGAAGTATAAAAGGTTAACATTAGTTTAGTTTATGAATTCTTTATAGTTTCCTCTTTTTGCTACAAGAATTTCTCTAGGTCTAGTGTTCCTATTGGGATTGCTAGCACTTGCCATGGCAGTAGTCTGTGCTTCCAGGGCTGCAGTAAAATCAGCAATCAGTTGCCGGATGGCATCCAAAGTTATGGCTGGTGTTTCGGATGTTGACGTCCTTTTAGGAGGCATTCTATCAACACAAGATAACGCGTAGTAAGAATGACATCATAAGTTTTGAAAAGTAATACTTAAAAGAAAATGTGATGCTTAAAATGCTTAAAGAGAAATGCTTATTTTTGAATTTTAAGCACTTAGGGTTTATGGTATGATTCATGAAGACGGAGATAATGATGTAATTGGTGGAAATGATGATGAAGGAGAGATAAGTTGGAAACAATAAGATACGAAACGGGATTGACTTTATAAATAATTTGCCTTTTTACTGTACATAGTCAAGATTTGACAAGCGTTTTTATTTATACCACACATCCTGTGGCTAAGGGTAAAGTTATATATAGCTTGATTATTTTGATCCGATAGATGATATCCTAAAGATCTTCCTGGTTTGTTAGGTGACGAGCTTGGATTTTCTCAATGATTTGTTCAAGATCAGAAATTTTTATAGTGAGCAAGGCACTTATCCGTTGTTGCCTAACTGTTCCTTTTGAAGTCTGATAATCTGAGTGCGGATTCCCTTAAGTTCGGTCTTTAGTTTGTTACCATTAATACGTCCTTCTTCCATTTTCTTAATGCGGTGAAGAGAGAGTTCATCCAAGTAGTTCAAAATATCTTCGACTTGTTTCTCATGATGTTTCAGATACATCTTATCTGAACATTTTCCTATTTCAAATACTTGAGGTGGGGTAGGAGTATAAACTGAGGAAGATGGTGATACCAAATTACAGGTTTGATTCCGAGATGAATTAGATAACGTAGTTGAGGAAGAAGATGAGGAATGGATTCGCTTCTTAGGTGGTAATAGTTCTTCAGGAATAAAGAAATACCAGGGATCAAATAGTAGTGATGGCGGTAATATCGGAGATAGAGTTAAAATAGCTGGTGGAGTAATAGGATCTGGTGATGAAATAGGTAATTCCTTAGCATAAATTGCTTGTACGTCCTTCAAATAAGTATTATTGTAGAAAGATGAGAATACCGGTTGAATCATATTAACGTTAGAGTTTTCCGAAGAGTTAAAAGAACTGCTTCCTACTAAAGCTGGGAAATAATCCGGTGAAACCGAAGTATAGTTAAGAATATTCATAGAGGAAAAAGCATCCTCAATATTGGAAGTAGAGTGGTTGGGAGAATACATCGTTCCGGTTAACACCTATTTAATAACATAAGTTATTTATGTAATAGTATAATAGATATGTATATTTACAAACTTGTTCTGGAATGTAGTGGCACGGAAGACTTTGATGGCTAGAAAAGAAATGTGGTTATAGTTAAGGTTTTGACCTTGTTCTCTATAACCATGGCGCTGATACCAATCTATAACACCCCCATTTTTACAATATAGCAACGGAAGCTAATCTGGGGTATTACTTCATGGATACAACAATCATAATCATAGAAAACGACCCAAAAGAGACGTTTATTCAAAAGATATGTTATCATTCATTTCAAATCAGAGTTTTACAAAGGCAGGTCCCAAATTCTAGAAACATAAAATGTGAATGATAACAAGTTTTAGCCATCTTCGAGTCCATGCCACTCCATGCCATAAGTTGCTTATTTACCTAAGATAAACATGCATAAAAAAAGGTTAACACAAAGGTTGAGTGAAATTCATAGGCTTATAATAAAATGGTTGAAATTATGTTGTTATACACCCATAAGTGGTAATAACTGCAATGAGTATAATTATTATAGAAAATAGTATTATTGCCCTAAGCTTATGAATCACATATTTAAACTCATTAGAACCGGGAACCTTTACCAGAAGATATATTAGGAGTCACTACCCTAAGGGATACTTCGATCTACTATCCAAAGAGATATTGGGAGATATTACCTAAAGAGATATTGGGAGATATTACCCAAAGAGATATTGGGAGATATTACCCAAAGAGATATTAGGAGTTATTACCCTAAGAGATATTTTCATGTATTTAAGCAATAATATATCATGGTAGCATATAGTTTAGAGAACACTTGCATTCATGGTTTACAGTAGATATCACAGGTTTATAAAGCATATGAGATTATGAACTCATTAAGTCTTTGAAAAGTAATCACATTGTTATAATATAAACACGTATGCAAAAGAGTTTGTAACAAGCATGTATCCCCCTCGCGGGTTTATAAAACATTCAAAAGATTGAAAAGTGAGGCTATGAACTCACCTGATATGTAGATGTAACAAATATTCCAAAATGAAAGCTGAGGACCTTATCACAATCTTAACAGGGAAGGTTGATATAGCAAATGATAGTAAACAGCCACGTCACGTAACCTGAGTAAATATGTTGAGTCTTAGGAAGATTGTACTCTAGAACTTTAGTTTTAAGAGTTATGAGTTTGATTGAAGAGTTTGGAATTATTGTATCACCGTTCGGGCCATCATAATTCAGAAGTCATTCAGTAAACGTTTGAGGAGCTAGGGCACTTTAAATCGTAAACCCAACAACTTAGTCAAAATGTAATACCAAGGAGAAACTCCTTAATATGAAGCTCCCTAGTATTGTGATATGATATAATCGATTTTAAGCGTTTTAATCAATATCTGGAAATGTTAAGCACGAGAAGCGTTAATTAAAGTTATGTCTTATAAGGTTTTAAACATGTTTTTATACGTGATGATTTTCTGCACAATTGAAAGTAAACCGTTAGTCTTACCGTGGGGACGGACCCCACGATTAGACTCCGGCGTGAGAGTAAGTATTCATGTTGTCAGAGTTATATGTCAGAGAATAAGAATAAGTCTGTACCTTTTGGGGTGTATTATGACCCCTATTTATAGGTGTCTAGTACTAGGGTTTCCTAGTGTTTCGGTTGCTTTAGTAGTGGCCAGAGTTGGTCCCTTGTCGGGCAAGGTTCAGCGGTAATCGTGTGAACGGACGTGGATGTTTTCCGCGGACGGATAATCCTATAGCCGGATCCGCGGACGGATCGTCTATAACTGGATCCGCGGACGGATCGCAGAGTTCGGGCCGCGGCCAATACGAGATTGGGTTTTACTACGGTTCGTTATTGATAGGTTGGACCCAAAAGCCCGAGTAATAGTGTGGTCCAAGCCCAGAGGCTTGGTACACCTAGTATACGTCATCAATTGGCGAAGAGCATGTAAGTACCAAATAGAAACAATAAATCTTAGTAGCATAAATTGCAAAAGTAAACAATGCTTCCTGATTTAGCTGATAAGGGTTGTAAATTTAGCTTGTGTAGTTTGGTGATAAGCCGAATCATTAGCTCAAACACAAACCACAATGAAAAACTAAAGTCACCAAGATAGAACCATGACTCTTGATACCAATTGAAGAAAACTCATTTCACACAAAAGTGAACTAGAGAGAGAAAGTTGAGAGAGAAAGTAAAAAGGAAAATAAGAATGTTGATTGAACTATGTGAAAATTACAAAGAGAACCAATACCCTCTCCATGTGTGGAGAGGGTATTTATACTTATATGAGGTGGACATGGGCCTTAGTTACATGGGCTTTCCATGGACCTTTACTAGTTACATATGTTAAGTTTCCAAATATAACCAGACGAGCTATCTTCTGATATCTATAAGTGACCGAGACTTTTTCTAGGAATTTATCGAATCCTAACAAGTTGGAACGTCGTATGTAGTCAGAAAACATCATTTCTTCAAATGTCTTCGTTTTAGCTTCAAATTATGCGCCTTTTAGCTTGTCTTCACAAAACACTCCTGAATTACTGCATTTATCAACTTTAAAGCAATTAAGTACCAAATAATGCAATAATTATATAAAAGTGGGCAAAACAGATAGGATAAATGATATAATAAAGTGACGTTATTTGATGTCATCAAATATCCCCCCACTTGAATCCTACTTGTCCTCAAGTAGACTTTAGAAAAGTTTTTTGAAAATGTATCCCTAGGAGCATTTTTCCGTTAAGCATCGTATGTCATAATCACCTGATATAAGTGCATACCCAAGCACTCACTAAATATTAAAATGAAAAAACACTCAGATCAACTCAACTGAATATAAGGGTGCAACATTTAATTGGTACGCTTATTTGCTAGGTCGTGATTAGTTTTCTATCATAAGCTTGGCAAGGATACACATCTCCACCGCTAAAGCTAAGGAGAAACAAGTCAAAAGATAAATTGGGTTAAGAAGGCTTAGGGTTGATCATTCAACAGTCTTTCACCATAAGTACCACACCAACAAGGCAGCTGTATTGTACATACACGGCCGTAACGACAGAATAGACATATACAATCCGATCACATCCCTGTTCGTGTTTAACCAGCGGTTAGGATGAAGAATGATATAGGGTAGGGAGCTTCTAACTTTCACCGAAAGTCGTCATCCAACAAGGCAGCTGAGACATGCATACATGGCCGTAACGACGAAATAGACATGCATGCTCGAACAAGTCCTCGTTCGAGTAGACACTAAGGTTAGTTGCTAGGAAAGGGAAGTGAAATGGGTGTTAGACAAAATTTACGAAACAAATAGATTAACGCCAACAAAATAAGGTATGCGGTTGCTAGTAACTTCCCTTGACGGTTTACCATGACAAAGACTCGAACATATAGACAAATGCCTCGATCATAGAAATCACAAAGACAACCTAAGATGGCATTCCCATAACGGTCAACTTCCCTTACATCCTGATCTTTACATACTTTTACAGAATCAGTGGTGATATCAGCCACTTTTTACAAGACGATTACATCTTGATTTTGTAACGTATTCAACGAATAATCGATCACTTTCAAGTGATTCCTTTGGTAAAGCTTTCTTTTGAACCGACTATTTTTTCAATCATTTTTTATGCAATACTTCATGAATCCCTCGGATTTATCTTCATAATCATCATTTGTCCGGCTAATTTTCTCTTGAACTTTTCTTCTTTAGGACATAATACATAATTGTAAAAGTAGCAAAAACACACGAGCTACAAACATTCCCATTGCATTGTGCAATTTCCCCGACCATTACATAGATAGAGAAATTTTCACTTTGACGCAGGAACTACAAAACTTTACACGAAAGCGACTAACAACATTTGATCAAATAGGCTTTAATCTACATGGTAGGCTAAGGTGTAAAGGTGAAACGAAACAATTTTTTATTGGTGAGGAAGAAAATAAAGGAATGGCTCAGCAGGTTGTTCTAGGGGTATCTTTACTCTAAAAATGAGAGTAAGCAAAAGGGTTACACAGGGTTAACTAACCAGTGTAGTTAGTTAGTATTACGACATGTAGGCTTTTTGGTTTAATTCTAGAAATTTACCAGTCAAGCATGTTACTCCATCTAAATTTATAGTACTCATCATTGAGGTCTCGAGTGATATACCAGGCCAAGTTCTAAAGTCCACTACATCACCGGCACACTCATATTTTTGTGGAATTTTAGTAAGCAATTGGAAACGGATAGGCTTAATTCTCACAAATAGACATTAAGGGTTATAGTGCGCGAGGTAATATAACTAGTGATTTTTTACAAAAAGTCATGCTAAAAATTTTAAATTTGATCCATTTTTAAGCATGTTAGCATTTTATTTATGAAAATAAGGACAAGTACGTTCTACTTCTCCACCCCCACTTAAATTATAAAACGTCCTCGTTGTATAGATAAAACAATTAAATAATAAGGGAAATAGAATTAGACGAGGAAACTCACCTGATAGTTTGCTTCGAATGGTTCTCCAATTTGAGGTTGTGAGCGAAAGTGTGTTGAACAGCTGTCTTGAGATTTCAAAACTCCAACACTTCGAGATTTCCATATTTATAAATACTCCACTAACGTTGTCGTTTCGTTCAGAAGGTCCTGTATTAAACATAAAAAAAACAAGTGCAACTCCATCTCTGGTGTATTCGTTTGGTTAGACTCAAAATAATAACCTAAAACTGTACAAGAAGTCGATACGCCATATCCATACCCCAGGATACGCCGTATTGATACTTGTATACGCTGTATTCGTTTAATGAATACGTCGTATAGACTGTGCTGAAAATTAAGACTGGATAACGTCCAGATAGTTAATACGCAGTATCAATGGGGTTTGGATACGCCGTATAGATAGTCTGGGAAGACAAACTTGATAATAAAATTGAAAATTACATTTCGGGTTGTCTCCCAGCAAGCACTTTTGTTTACATAAAAGTCTTTAAGTTAGACTTGCCCCAATTTAATCCCATCCTTATAAAACAATTTGGGGTCGAACGCGATGCCAAATGGCACATAGAAATTCTTAATTAGGAAAATGAATGACATCCCTTTGTTAAGGTGATTCCAAGTCATGATATTAACATTTAATTCCTTGATAAAAATTCCAGTTTTGAAAAATTTAATAGATGTATCATGACTTGTTTCCAAAAGCTTATTTGACCCTTGTGTATCAACATTTATTACATTAGGTGATGGTATGACAGACATATCCCCTGAAGGTTGCTCAATATCGATTTTATCATTATCATTGTCTGTATCCGATTTTAAATCATCGAGATAAATTACGTTAAAAGGAAGTAAATCATTAAAGTATAAAACATTTTGTTCCTTTTCATCACATTCGAACAATGATGTTTCATCTTTCAAATCAAATTTATCGATATGTCTAGGACTTATAGTAGGTTCAGTTAAGAGATCTGATTTAGACGTTAGAGCATCATTGTAAACAATTGCTGGAAATTCATTCTCAAAATCTTTAAAGAAGTTTAAATCATTAAAATAACTGACCTCGGGCTCGGGTGACGGAAACGAAGTCATATTGACTTTTTCATTATCATTTTCAGAATCCATTTTCAAATTGTTGACAGAAATTATTTTATAGGAAAATGAATTCTCGTCATAAACTACTGTGTAATCTTTATCGTCAGATTCGTCAAACGATATTCTAAAGTCAATTTCATTATCGTTAAGAGAACTTACAGTGGGTTCACAAGAGAGTGTTTCATTTGATGTCAAATTATCATTGAAGATTATAGCTGGGAATTCGGTTTCAATGGATCTGAGATAGTGAACGTCTTCATCATAGCATATTCTACCATACTTAGCAGTTTCCCAGTTAAACATTTTCCTACGTTTTCGAGCTTTTTCTTCCTCGAGCCTTATGTATTCCTCTATAGTAATGTTGGGGTCGTCCATTTTAACCTGTAAGAAATTTTCTTGGAAAGAAAACTGTCAAATAGCCTAATACGCCGTATTCAGTAAACCGAATACGCCGTATTGATGATAGAGTCGAATACGCTGTATTGTTTTTAAAAAATTATATGCCGTATCCAATAAATTGAATACGGTGTATTTAGTATTCGACTCAGAATGTTCAAGTAGGCTGTAACAATGCACACAAACACACAATATGCAAAATATACAATGCAAGAAATTAAACACACAAACAAGCACACAAATATGTGATTTAAACTAAACTAAAACACTAACAAATAAGAATTAAAAAACTTCACTCCCCGACAGCGGCGCCAAAAACTTGATGTGTCGTTGTGTAGGTGTTATTTTATGTATAAAGTTTTACTATTTATATTTTACCGACTTAACCTAAAAACGACACTTTAACGGGCAGTGTACCCGGTCGATAGTAGTTTCGTGGTAAGTAGGGTGTCGATCACTAAGAGCGAGAGCGTTAATATCTAATTTATCAGTATTTTAGTTATCTAATTTATGCAAATCCTAAGCTAATGATAAGGGGGTTCAGCCTGAGAGACTGACACGAGTTTGGGTGTCTAAGCTAAGGTGTTGATGACAAGTAAAGCAATAAACACACACAAGAAGATTAACAAACGATAGAGAAGCGGTCAAATACTAATATAAGGAAAGCATATCAACCATGAATAATCCGATAAAACGCAGGTTTGTTTATTAGTGCAATGATAATCTTATCTCGAAACGGCATATCATTCTTAAGACTTAGGCGGTATTTCATCCTAAGACCTAGACACGAACAATCCTGTCACAATTAACGTGCTCGCATAAAGCATTCTTCTTGTTGATTATAATCTACCTTAGGTGATTAATAATGGGATCTTATTAAACCCTAGCCCATTATGTAACCTTTGCCCTTTTTGTGTTTTGAATATTTCATTAATAGTCCTTTGACTATTTGACTTTTGTCAGTTTATTTAGATTTTGTACCGTGTTGACGGTGGTGATTTTATGAGATACAGTAGAAACTCTATAAAATAATACACTTGGGACCACCAAAATTTATTAATTAAAAGAGTTATTAATTAATCGATAAATTAATAATTATTAATTTATATATTAATTAATATTTTATTAATTTATAGTATACAAATGGTTGGAAGAAAATATTGAAAGCGTTATTGGAATTAATAAAGATGATATCGATGAAGAAGATGATGAAAGTTCTACAATGGAACCCCCTTCGCGAAACGAAGCTATTAAAGCGGCAATCACATTGAACAATTTCTTGTTGAGCTATGAGAAAACAACACCAGAAGTTCTTACCATGCTAAGGAAAATTAGAGACGAGATTCAAGGGGAAATTGATTTCAACAAAAAACAAAAGACAATTGAGTCATTTTTCAAGAAACCTTCATAAATCATTCATGTAATATGCTATATATAAGGAATTATTAATTTATATTTTATATGGGGTCTAAAGAAATTATCAAAAATGTATTATCTTATAATTTTAGCGAATTATTAATTTAGCACCCTATCCCCGAGTCGGGACCGGCAAAAAATATTATCTTAGAGAGTTTATTAAATAATCGAGTATTAATTTATCGAGTTTCTACTGTATTGCCTTTGGAAAGGTTATGACCATGGCAGTTTCGGAGTATTTCCTTCATACGAAGCCAAGCATCTGTTAGAGATTTGTTTTTGTGTTGAGAAAAGGCACTGATTTCTTCGAGGAGTCAGTCGAAAAGAGCTGGGGAAAGAATTCGGGCTAACGCAAGCTGTTCAAAGTTTCATCTCAGCGTTTCATAGTCCTTGTTTAGTTTGTCCAGCCAGTTTTTGCTTCACCTATTAGTGATAGGGGAAACATCATCAGGCGGACAGCTTCATTTTCGGTATCTCTCTATTTAAACATATCGGAGATTCCGAGGAATTCATGAATGTGTTTATGAGGATCGGTTTTGGTTCTGCCATCAAATTGGTTTCCTTTGAGAAGGGTAAAATGGCTACCTTTAATAGCAATACGTTTTTAGGTTTTAGAATGGTGATTGGGATCCGGGAGTCAGAGCGGACAACACGGGTCGGCAGCCCACAGGGGTTCATCATCCATTGGATGATAATTTTAAAGAATATCAAGAAAGTGACGGAAGTAATTGATGTCGAGAATTGACGGATAGACAATTCTCGGGTGTTGAGGTGGATTATTTCTTTGATCGAATGGAACTCTTCTGTTTCGTCAACGAAGTCTTCAATTCAGAGTGCGTTCAGGTTCAGGTAAAGGTTCAACAAGTTCAGAATTGGAAGCACGTGTATGCATCCAAAGGAGAAAATTGTTTGGGTCAGTTTTCCAGAAAACTATACGGCGATTTTTGAAAAAGAGGGGGAGTTAAAGTGATTTTCCAGAGTTAACTACAGAATAGCTTAAAAAAATCCCCAGCAGCGGCGCCAAAAACTTTGATGTGTTTCAAAAGCTTTAAATTTATAATGACTAAAAATACCAATTTTATTATAGGAAAACACACGGGTAAAAGTATAACCCACGTATATAGTATAATCTTTTTAGGTAAGACCAGGTCGTCCACAGGGATTTGAGTAGTATTCTAATAATCAGAAAAACAGACTTTAACAATTTTGTAAATAACTTTTTACCAGTAATAATAAAGATGACTACTCGGATAGTTGAAAATAATTTATAAGTGTTGGAACTGATTAAGACCTTGAAGATGGAACCTTAATTTATAAAAAGGATTTCTCGTCAGAAAACGTTTTCACAAATTAACTTAATTAACTCAAGACTTATATTTAGTAGACTAGACCAAATGTGTCACTCAAATAGTTTAGTTACTTATTATATCAAAGCTTATTTTGTTTATCAATTTACAAAAGTGGATTTCTCGACACAGACGATAAAGATCATAGACAAATCTTTAAAACCACATAGATCATAACGGGTCTTTCGACCTATACCGATATGATTATATAATCTAAGTTGATAAGCAAAAACTGATAAGATAAGATATAAAAGGATTGCAACATAAGCTTGAGATTAAAAAGATCATGATCATACCAAACACTTATTCATTATCATAACGTCACCGAGTAGTCATGAGAGATTTAGCCTCTCATGGCTATGAGGTTCATAACATAAGATGATTCAACATGAATTTCCATTATTCCAATATACTAATATGATATTCTACTTCGTTCTTGATCGTTTGATCTTGAATCCTCAAAAGGGTGTGGTGTTTATGCTTGGTGGATGTGGGGAGTGATGTGTGAGATTATTGTATGAAAGGATGAAGAAGGATGAATGAGAGAATGATTATTGGATGATTTGAGAGTGAAAATTCGTCCTCTATTTATAGGCTAGGTGAGGGGTGAAAGTGCGGTGCACACAGATATTTGTGCGGCGTACTTAGTGATTAAATGCGAGGGTAATAAATGTTTAAAGTGCGGCACACAAGATAATTTGTGCGGCGTACTTAGGGTGTTAATGCAGTAGCATTCAATTCTTCATTTAATTCTTCGTAGTTGGATAGGAAGTGCGGCGCACACTGGTAAAGTGCGGCGTACTTGGCATGTTTTGAGAGGAAGTGCGGCGCACACTGGTAAAGTGCGGCGCACTTGCAGACTTTTCAACTTGAGATTTTATTATTTTCTTGTATCTTGATTTCCAATATGTGTAAACACTTGAGCTTTGTCCCTTTTTATCTTGAGATGTCTTCTAGTGAACCTGCAAGTAATTCATGCTAGTAAGTATCGAAAGTTCACGAGAAAGGATTAAATATATACAAATAACGCCACCTAAAACATGTATAATTTGGGCGTTATCACTTTCCTAGCAAACTTTCTTCAACAAAAGAAATGTATCAAAGATCCGGTAGAAATTCACCACATCAAGCAAAGGGAGGGGGAATCTACAGAAGATTTCGTGCAAAGATTCATGGCTGAGAGTAGGCACGTCAAGGGAGCCTCAGAGTGCATGAGAATCTCCGGATTCATGCACGGAATCACCAACCCCGAGCTAATTAAATGTCTACACGACAACATCCCAAAATCAGTGGATGAAATGATGAGGGTTACTACAGCATTCCTCAGGGGAGAGGTGGCAGCTTCCAACTAAGTACGGAAGAAAACACTTCCGACGTGGAAGCAACAAGAAGCTGGGAGAAAGCAAAATTTTGAAAGAAGGGGATATTTTAGGAATCAACAAAGATCAGAGCGGAGACGTGACAAGTTCACACTCCTCACAAAATCTCAAAAGGAAATTTTGGCTTTAGATATAGCAAATTTAAAAGTCCGCCACCAATGACAACACCCGTTGAAAAAAGAAATAACAAGTTCTGTGAGTTCCACGGGGAAGTGGGACACAACACTGATGAGTGCATGCATCTAAGAAGACAAATTAAAGAATTAATCAAGAATGGAAAGCTGTCGACAAGGTGCATGGAAAGTGCTTGAGCGGGTTCAGCGGGAGGAGGGGGTCAGCAAGGAGCTAAAACAAGGCAGCATAAAGATCTAGCGCGAGAGCGCGAGTGCGCGTGCAACGAAGGAGAAACATCCGGAAAGGATAAGCCTTTGGCAATCTTGATGGTTCAACTATGACATAAGGTGGCTAGACAAAGGATTACGCAAACCTTCTCCCCCAATCCAGAAATTTCGTTCCCACCCTTAGGGGATGAGGAAGGAACGGAAGGCCCAATGATCATTGAGGCAGAGATAGGAGGTCACTTCATACATCGCATATATGTGGATGGAGGATCAGCTTCAGAAATACTATATGAACATTGCTTCAATAGGCTCCGTCCGGAAGTAAAGAATCAAATGGTTCCAGCTACCGTACCCCTCTTTGGTTTCAGCGGAGAAATCATATGGCCAATGGGACAAATATTGCTGCCAGTAAAAATAGGAGATGCGGAGCATTCAATATCTACATGGATGAATTTTGTGGTGGTGAGATCACCATCTCCGTACAATGGGATCATAGGAAGGCCAAGGGTGAGGAAGATTCAAGCACTCCCGTCAACAACTTACGGAATGTTAAAATTACTAGTTCCAGGAGGAATACTCACTCTACGAAGCAGCCAGATAATCCCACTCGAGTGCACAATGGTCTCCGAACCAAAAGCATAACCTTCCTCCATCACCAGAGCTGTAGAAGAGAAAATCAGAATAGCAATTCATCCGGAATACCCGGAGCAAATAATTGCAATGGGCTCTACCCTAACAAAGGAAGGACGGAAGGCGTTGTGTGAATTACTCAGGCGTAACCTGGACATATTTTCTTGCAAACCTGAGGACATGACAGGGGTTCCACGACACCTAGCGGAACATCGCCTTAACGTCCGAGAAGGATGCCTTCCAGTCAGACAAAAGAAAAGAAGCAAATCACCAGAAAGGAACAAGGAAATACAAGAGGAAGTAGCAAAACTTGTAGACACTAGAATAATGAAGGAAGTCCATTACCATAGCTGGTTGTCAAATCATACAATGGTAAAAAATCATGATGACAACTGGAGGATGTGTGTGGACTTCAAAGACCTGAACAAAGCATGCCCTAAAGATGGCTATCCACTCCCAGAAATAAATTGGAAGGTGGAATCCCTCTGCAGATGCCCCTTTAAGTGCTTCCTAGATGCATACAAAGGATATCACCAGATAAAAATGGCGAAGGAAGATGAGGAAAAAATGACGTTCATTACCCGCCATGGGATATTCTGTTACTCTAAAATGCCTTTTGGTCTGAAGAATGCCGGAGCAACTTATCAACGATTGGTATACAAAGCATTCCAAAAGCAAATTCGCAGTAATTTAAATTTAGACTTGGAGCCAAAGGTCGATGCCATGATGAGGGACTTTTAAAGTAAGTCCTTGAAACGAGTCCATGCTTCGGATAGAGATTCTCTATTATTTGTTGGAAACATTCAGGATATTATTGCAAAGTTTTGCTGTCTTTTTGGTGGGGAAGAATGATTAGGAATTCGTGGTAGTAGTAAGTTCCTCCCATTGTGGAGATGGTTCCTGTGGAAAAACGGTTCAAGCCAATTGCTTTGCTTGATCGCGAGGGAAAGTGGAAATAAACGCAATGTTTGTCAAGTGCCGTTCTTTCCCTATTTTCTACGTCTAAGGTCCTCAAGTGGTAGAAAGTACACAGTTTATGGAAAAGTCCTGGAGTTGGTCTGAGGTTGTGGTTTTCAGGCATCCTCGGATCAAAGTTCGTGGATAATAATAATAAGATCTGTTTTGTACAACGGATTGGGATGGTGTCAGATCAAAGACGGTACCATGTTGTTCCCCCTTCTGGGTGCAGATCGTTAATTCCTATGCCCTCGTGGATAGCGTTTGGAGTAAAGTAGTAGGTAATATTCTAGAGTACAGATAGGATCTCATCTATCCCATGCGTGGTTGACTAGAAACGGGTTTTACAAAAAATCACGATATCACGAAGAAAGAAAAGATTTAGACTACAAAAGGAACGCTAATATGCGGGGGAAATTAACTTACTGAAAGGTATTCAAGCATAGTTAGAACACTAAGTTAAACTTATGATCTCCAAAACATAAACTGATCCCCGGCTATTTTGGCCACCGGCGCCAAAATCTTGTTCTGATTGCGGGTCGTGTTGGTACTTCTTCAAGAAGTTTTAAAAACTCCTAGGCAGAGCACCTAATCGTTTGTGTTAGTAGTATATGGGCAGACTCGGGGGTTGTGATCGTTCCCTCAGGGAATAGCGGTTGAGGTGGCATGATCACGGTTGTCTATTTTCCTAACAGGTATTTTCTACAGGTTGATGTTTTTTGGGAAAAAGAGGATTATTTTGTAATTTTTTTGTATTTTTTAGAAGCGAAAGCAAGGTAAATCATATAAATTGGAGAGAGGTGGTTGGTTTTAGGTTTTTTTAGCTTATCTAACTAAATATAAATCTAAACTACTGGTGATAAAATAAGATAAAAGAATGTGTTTATTTTAATCATGTTTATCTTAGATTGCTTTCTCCTCAGTGTTGTCTGCCCCTTTTTTTTGTCCCTTTTTGATGATTATGAAACTATATCCTAAGTCATGACTATAACGAATTACACGAATACCCGCCCCCCGTCCCCTCCCCCCCCGTCCGTCTAATTAGTATTCTGGCTTAGAGCAACGAATTTAGTAAGGTAGTATTTGAATGAAAGACTATTACATGGCACTAGCGACGTTACACATAAGTGAAATGTTGAAATATATTAAATAGTGGATATAATGCAATAATAAACCATATTACGGGGCAAGGTAGGTATCGAAGACTATTCTAAACCGATGAATGGTATCCTTTCTACCACAATCATGTTTCTCTAGACTTATCAACAGTGATAAGACAAAAGCTGGTTTTCTAGAGGACCTAACATGCACATCATCACAAGAAAAGTAACCACATCCTAGTTACATTATAGGTTTCATACACATAATTAATTAAACAACGAATAGATGGTTTAGCCAAGCATGTTAAAGATAAGTCAAGAAGAGAGCAATAAAAACAAGGAGCATTTAGATTTAGATCAATCAAACGCCATTATTGACATATTGAATGATTAAAAATAAACCTCGTAACCTTGATTAAAAACATGGTTGGAGGAAAGTAGGAGGAACAGGAGTAATTAGGGGTTTGTTTTTTAGGCCCTAAATTCGTATCCCTCCTACAGCTTGTTTTTTTTTTAAACGAGATACTTAGGGTTTGTACCTCTTTTTATTCTTAAAGTTTACACTACTCAAAAAAACCCTAAATTCGGGTGGGGTTGGGTGGGTTTGTTATATATAGGAAAAACGTTTTTCTTTTTTTGTTTTTTTGTTCTGTGACGGCGTGCGTTTTAATCGTCGCACACCGTCATGAAAAAGAATATTATTCTCAGATAATGGGGCGTGAGGTCGTATTTATGCTCTAACGTCGGATCGTGGAATCTTGTGACGTCGTCTTTACTTCGTGGGTGACGGCGCCACGCTGTATCTGTAACGCCGTCTCCAGCCACTGTAGAGAAATTCTTGATCAATGTTTGTGTAGGTCCGTAGTCTTGTCCGTTTCTTCTCTAAATGAGCCCAAGTCATGTGTAATTCTTCCAAATTCCTTCCAAAATGAGGGGAAGAAATACCTGAAATAAGGGAAACGATATTAAGTACCTATTTTGGGCCATTCTAAATACACGATTTAGGGGGTTTTTTACGGACCCCGCGAATATAGTGCTATATAATGACACCTATCACATCACTTTTCCGATCACATCATCTGTAGAGGCTTATAATCTCTTTGTTCGAATCTGAAGTGTGCGCTCGTAGAATGCTTTTTTTGCCTGTTTATCCACCCAATGTTAAGGAATGTTTTACTATTTGTTTAGGAATGTCTTTATATCGTATTAGGAAAGTGTCATTGTTTAGTAATGTCTTTGTATTCAATACATTTGACTATTTGTTTAGGAATGTCTTCGTATTCAATGCGTTTGACTAGTTGTTTAGGAAGGTCATAATAGCCCATAATAGGCCCATGGCCCATTTAGCTATTATAAATAGTCTTTGTATTCTTTCATTTTAATCAATCAAGATAAAAGATCAAAACAACTCTCTTCTTCTCTATTATTTATTAAGGAGCTCGCACACGCTTGAAGTGGTGCTACTATCTTGATACAACCCCTAACAGGGTCGTATCAACTGTTGCTTTCATTGAGAGGCTCTCGATTAGGGTTCCAAAAAAAGTTACTGTTCATCGATTATTAAGTTCACCGGTTTAGTTATGTCACCATATTTTTTCTCTGTTCTTCGAGTTTTTGTTCACGGTGGACTGTTATGGACTTCGCGTTGGGGCGACAGCGGTCAGGACGCGAAAGACACACTATCAAAGCTCTTGCAAATGGGTACGGTGGCCGAATATGAGAGTAAGTTTGTAATACTTGCAAATCGAGTAACAGGGATCTCTAAAAACTTACTTAAATCATTTTACATATGTGGACTTAAACCGACGTTACAATGTGTACTCTTAAGGTTAAACCCAAAACTTTAGGCGAAGCTTTTTCATTAGCCCGTGCAACGGAAGCACGCTTCGCGGAAGACACACTATCTAAGATCTTGCAAATGGGTACGGTGGCCGAATACAAGAATGAGTTTGAGATGCTTACAAAATGAGTAACGACCCTTGAATCTTTACTTAAATCATTTTATATCTCTAGACTTAAACCAGCTCTACAATGTGCACTCTTAAGGTTAAACCCTAAAATGTTAGAAGAAGCTTTTTTATTAGCTCTGGCAGTAGAAGCACGCTTCATGGACCTATAACTTTGGGAATTCTTAAGGTCGAATTCTTCAACTTTGGGAGAAGCCTTCTTTAAAGCCCATATCATCGATGCCCGTTTTGAAGACGAGCAGACCGCCACAACCATCGTCAACCCAAACGACCTCAACATAGCGATACCAGACCAAGTGTTAGAGTAATCAATTCTCCATACGTCAGACAAGGTAGAAGATGTACCAACTATTGATAGAAATAATGCCTAAAAACGTTATTAATATTTTTTGACCTCTTTACGTTTTGATAATCACAAAATATAAAAACGCTCAATGTAAAATTAACGTAAATAAGTAATTAGTAGTAAATTTTCATTTCAAAACTTTAATCACTTAAAGGTATGAATAAATAAATGCTTAATGCATTTTATGATCAAATGAATTTTTATTCAACCTCACCTTTTTTATAAAATGTTACAAACATTTTTATAACTTTTACAAAACATATTTTACATTTAAAAGAAATATTTTATTCAAAATAAATATTTTGAATTCAAATTTTATACCTAAAACGGCTAGAAATATTCTAGAAAACACCTCCCCTGGAAAAGACAAAAAAAGGAGCGTCTTGGCCTGGATGCCCCCCTAAAATATAAGGGCGGCCCCCTTAGTGATAAGGGGACAGTCACATGAGCTAAGGGGGCCGGCCAGACAAAAAGCTCCTAGCTTTTCTTATAAATACCAGATTGTTCCCTACTGTTTTTCTCACCTCTTGCACACACATTCTTTCTGTTCTAAATCACTTTATACATTTCTTTCTTTCCTTTGATCATTAAATCATAAGCCTTTTTTTCCAAATGATCCAAGCTTATATCCTCAAGTGCAAGAGAAGAATACTTCCTACTATCAAGTGAAGATGTGTATGTCCTTGTAACATTGTTGCAATAGTATTATATCTTGTAAATTATTTGTGTACATTGTGAAGGTGTGTATAGTTGTTAGATCATGGTGATCATAGGAAGGTTAGTTAGATCGTAGTGATCATAGGAAGTTTAGTTAGATCGTGGTGATCATAAAGGTTTTAGATAGATCAAGGTGATCATGTTAGTGTCTTGGTGAAGTGAAGTCTTGAAGTTGCAGGTTAGGTGTTTTAGTCCTCAAAATACAAAAGTGTGAGTTTAGATTTGTTCTAGCTTAGGATTAGAACTCGAAATTGGCTTAGTGTTTGGAAATCGGGTATGTATGTTTGTAAGCGTAGTTATGTATGGTTTCTCCGTATAAAGGGGAGCTTGTTTTTACATAGTGAAGGAAAACTCTCGAGTTTGGGTGCTGCTCGGCGTGCGTTGGTAGAAGTAGTTTAGGGCGAAAGAGGTGCTTCGTTACTGGAACCACTATTGATTTAGGTCTTGTTTTATCTTGAATCATGCATATCAATCATGGATGCTTAGAGTGAATAGTAGTGGAGGGATTTATTCAAATTTCATATGTTCTTATTAAATGGAGGTAAGGGAGGAAAATGTTTATTTCAAAGCGCAATCACCCTCTAATGATAAGTAGAGGGGGTTCTTTTATAGTGAGAAGGAAGGAGCCTTCCCTTCTTATTTTTCACTTCTACAGTCCTTAATCTTTTTGGGAGTAATTATGATATTTCTGTCTTTTAGCATAAATTATTTCCTTTATTACAAGATTACTTTATACTTAAACAAATAAAGGCCATAAACTAAAAATATAACTAAACCACATAATTAACACTTTATTTGAATCTAACAATCTCCCCTAAGGTGCTCGTTATATTCTTGGGCGGTTCTCTTCTAGGTCTAAGTGTGGTCTTCTATTTACAAAATCACTCCTATTTCTCACATTTGATTAAGATACTTCGAATCTTACTTCTATCTCTGTCTTCAAACTATTTCTGATACTCAACTTCATCATTTGGTGAGTTTCTCTTTGTAACATATCCAACTTCTTATACATCATTATTGTAACTCTTTAATATTCTAATACTCTGTTCGTGTTGCATCACAAAAACTTATGAATTCTCTGAATGTCTCATCTCCCTTTCTCCTTTCCTTGCTATTTCTTGAATTATGATTCCATGCACGGGCTCATAGATGATAGAGAACATTCTATGCTTTTCAACTCCTGGGAAAGATATTGTTGGTGCCGTAAGATTAACTTTCTGTTGATAACTTTTAATTCCAAGCTGAAAATCATGCACTCTTTACCATTTCACTGAACTTCTAAGAATATACTGATAAAGACCATAGCAAAACCTGTTTCTGCATAGTCGGGAAAACATTTCCATTCATTAATCAGCCAAATACATATCCTCATTATTCGTTCTTATGTTGATTCTTTTATAATCAGGCTCAAGAAATTGGACTCAATGCAATCATTAGCTCTTCTTGCATACTTATCTCTGTGCAATATACTTGTGTTCTGACTGAATTCCCGTTTTGTCTTGATAACTTTGACAATGATCATTGAGTTCCGATTAACTTCTTCCTTTGGTTTTCCAGGGTCTTTTTGTGTTCTTATGTAGAAGGATCTGTGCCTATGAGGATTCTTCCAATGTTCAACTCCCTTATCGAGAATTAGGATTAAAATTCTTAACACACTTATTTACCCATCTGGAAGTTCGTTCTTCGATATCATCATCATTAAAGATGATTGCTGGAAACTTGTAAAGTGACAATACGATCTTCTCAGGCCCTGAACTTCCTTTCTTCAGATACAAAAGGTCTTGATTTATAAGAGATAGTGCTGGAGCTTCAGGATCTCTTTGATAGCTTTGAACGACAGGTGTCATCTTTCATGGATGTGGAGAGACAAGAATTTCCTTTCTACTTTCCCAAACAATGTCACTTTTCAAGAAATTCTTCATCTGATCAATATGATATTGATGCTCATCTCCTGAAGTACATCTTTGTCTCAACATCTCATCAGCCATTTTCTTTAACTTTGCTTCATCAATAGTCAGTGATACTTCTTCCATAATATCTTGTGACACTTGCTTTGATGGTATTTCATCATCATCTGAAGCATAAGAATCAGTCCAAAAATCATAATCATCTTCTTGTTCTTGATTACTTGAAGTTGAAGGACCTCGTTCCTCTTCATAAACTTGTCCAGACGATGACTCTCTAGACACATACGCTTCATACTTAGATGTCTTCTGCCGCTTTGCACTATTCTCCCCCTCAGGATGAGCATCATCATGAGGATCATCCTAATCTCTTGTGCGAATGGCAGAAGGTCTACATGTAGTTTGTTGTACTTGAAGATTCTTAAACTTCATTTGAAGTGCAAGCCATATTGCTATGTCTTGTTGTTGACAATGGAGGATGTTCTTTCATGAGAGATATAGTTGATATTGTTGTTCTTGAACAGAGAGTGTTTGTGTTTGAGTTGGGTGAACATGAAGGATGTGACCAGACATATAACTTTGTATTTGAGCATCAACTTGCGAATGGGGTCTGGATTATCAATAGCTTTTTGAATTTGTAGAATTTTCAGGCTTGTATATTCCCGTACTCTTATTAAATAGACTTTTGCAATCATCCGTTCCATCTCTTCTTTAGTCTTTTGTCTCTCCAGAATCAGCCCTTCCGCAACATACACTGGAACTTGATCTCTGGCCTACTCTGGAACTTGCTTTTAACTTTGCTCCTTAAATATGCGTATCTACCCATTAAGTTTGGTAATGATTCAAACATTACTTCTTGGAGATGATCTATCAAGTGTCTCGAAAATGACTTCCTTGACAAAAATCTTTCTTTGAGATGTTCAAACAAATATGTATACCGTCCTTGTAAATCCTGAAAGAAATTCTTGTATTGTTTGAACCGAGCAGGTTTGGCTTTGAACAATGACAGTAGTCGGTTTGCTCTAGACAATTTAGTGTGTTGTGATCTTATTGATGATGTTGTTTGAGTATGAGTTATCGTCATTATGGAGTTTCTCAGTATCCGAGCTACAGTTAGTAAGAGTCCTAGGAGTCTAATTGGATTGTGGGGATATGTTGTTACCCCTAGTCTCCTCTAAAATTTCCCTTTACGTCCCCTTCGCTTTAATTCATACACTTCATCTGTTATTTCATCCTCCTCTTCATTAACATTGACAGGTATTACAACATTAGTAACTTCCACCTCTTCATCATTAGTACTCTCCACCTCCAGACTTTCCTTATCACTCTGTGGCTCTAACCTAGTGTCGGGAATCTGTGGTTCATCATTCCTAGGAGGTAAACTATCATCAATAACATTCTCAGATCCTTCCACTAACTTTTCAATCTCTTCAGACGCCAAGTGCTTGTTGACCAGTTCTACATTTTCTCTAGCTTCTTGCTCTTCTTGACTTTTGTCCTCAGCAAGACTTACTTGTAAAGTATCTTGTAAGATTATCTCGTCTACTTTTTCAACATTTGATACTGGAACTAGTGGAGTTAAACGTGTAGATCTCCTTTCAGGAAGATAAAAACAAATCACAGTAGATCATTTTGGAGCACTTAACTCTGCTTTATCCGTTTTAGGGGTAGGTGACCTAGGGGCGCTAGGTGTCCTATGCGTTCCTTGGGTAGACTCAGTCGGTTGTGACTGAGTCAGAGGAACATCTAACCCGAACACCTTGCATAACTTTCTGGTAATGTCCGTGTTTGCTGTTCATCTCTTATAGTGATCATCCAATCTGGAATTTGCATGCCAACTTTATCTTTGTGTCTTCCTGAATTAAAGATATTTTTCATTATGTCATCATCTTGCAGATTGTGATACATGTCTCGAGCACGTCTTGAGATTTCAGGAAAGATAGTCATGTAATGACTAACGATGATCTTTGTAAATCTTGGATACGGAATCGAAGATGTTAGATGATGAAGAGAATAGTAAATTCCTTCCCATAGAAGCTCTGCATAATCCACGTGAATGTTATTGACAAAGCAATACATCATTTGCATTATCTGCAATGGCGGTTGATCCTTATCATTTAACACGTTGTTGTAAAAGCACTTGGAAAATATCTTGCATAATATTTGCCATGATTGTAGAAGACCAATTGTCTTAAAGCTTGACGATGTCTTTAGTTCCATTGTAAAGCCCAATTGTTATTTATAGAATGGAACCATGTCAGAAAATGATGGTGATGGTACGAATGAATTATGATTGTTGTCAGTTGCTTGAGGTAGATGAAAGATTGTTCTGGAAAGTCATCCGTGTAGAGAAAAGTTCTTTTTGTCCAACATTAACCTGAGCTTGTACTTTGAACCGTCTTCCTTCAAAGTATGCCAGAACTGTGCCATATATATCCATGGTACGGAGGATGAAGCTGCAATGCTGAATCTTAATGGACGATTCTTGATGATGTTTGTCAGAATTTGATTTTGGTGGGGCATTGCACATGTTCAAGATCAACTTTCTTGTTAGCATCCATAAAATATATCGTTTATTGAGAGGACACAATTCATTGGATAAACATCGGTGCATGTTGTTGTTGTTTGCCATGATGATTACTGAATGAATAAAATGGAGATGTTAGGTAAAAATAATATCTTGTGACATTTTTGTCTTTTTCCACTCTGTCTGTTTTATATGTTCTAGCAATTCTTTTTGAACATATTTTGGATCAGTTTATTTCTCATGTGCTCGTTATCTGCTTCTTCTAGCACATGCCATTCGCTTTATTCGAAAATTATGCTTTTGCATTTATCATTTTTGTGTGTTTTCTGGCAATTATTTTTCGAACACACTTTTGATTTGCTTTTTCGCGTATGGATTTTGCTCTCTTTCTGTTTTTAGAATGTCCTCACCATAAATTCTTTGTGACATGATACTCTTTCAATAATGATGAAGATTTATCTTTTGATTTTAATCAAGACTCTTTTACTAAACATTAAAGAGAAATCATTTAACTTCTTAAAATTGTTTTGTGAAAGAGTATCATTTTAACACAAAAACAGATTTTGAGAACTTTTTCTAGAAACCTTTTGACAAAAACTTTCTTTATAATCATAAACCCACAATTGAATGGACACTATATAACAACCCAAGAATTTTCATCAAATGCAAAACCTTATTTTCTCTATTGTTCAGGGGTTATTTTTTCGCTTTATTATATTACTTGCATTGTCAATATCTCATTAAGCAAGGAAACTTGTATAACTAAAGTAGAACAAGCTCATCGCAACCTATCTTTGACAATCCAATCTTCATTATATTGTAAGCAATCATCTTTCATATATCAAGTCAATATCATAATATCATTTTTACATAGTACATTTATTTCCTAAATGTACTATTCGCATAGTTATATCAAAACGTGGACTTTTTAACCGGTTATCGTTTTGCTTTTATTTTTAATTTTAATATTCCTCTATCCCTTATGCTATGGAAGTTTTAACATTCTAAAATGAATGTAAAAGGTACTAATAGCCAAATGTTTTACAAGGTAATATAACATCTCATTTGTATTTATATTCTACTTCTAGTCAAAGTACAAGTAGCTAAAATATCCAAATGTTCATTCATTAAGCTAGGATCTACCTTATAAATAGCCGTTTTACCTCTGTTTTCATTCTAATTTCTTCACCACCACCTAAGCAAGTTACTACACTCATTTTACAAGGTGTAAACCCTAAATATTCGATTCATAAACTTTCATACACATTTTTACACTCACAACCCTAACACAAAACCCTAAACCCTAAAACCAAGCTAGATTCTAAACCATGACCTGTTTCTTGGATTTATCCATTGTAAACCCAAAATCAACACTAAATTAAGTTGTAATAACTTATTTTAATATCATTATCAATCTATTCATATCATTTTTTCATCATTA
Organism: Tanacetum coccineum; assembly: GCA_026074375.1. Classification (NCBI taxonomy): domain Eukaryota; kingdom Viridiplantae; phylum Streptophyta; class Magnoliopsida; order Asterales; family Asteraceae; genus Tanacetum; species Tanacetum coccineum. Next base: position 115,577 of record BQNB010000642.1, on the reverse strand, counting down.
ATTCATCATTTTACTGTCTCTTGTACATAACGTTATCTAGAAACCCTAAATGTACCTAATTGGTTCATTTAACCCGTTTACTTGTTTTAAACCATTCTAATCCCAAATAACCAACCAAGGGCCATTGCAAACTCATAAAATAAGTTTACAAATCATCATCTATCATTTACTTGGCAATATGCAAGAAATCAAAGCTTAGAAAACCTTAACGAAATCAGAAAACCCTAATTATGCCCTAATTGTGATTTTGACCCGTTTTCTTAATTGCAATCCATTTTAACTTAAAACAACGACCAAACTTCATTAATAATACTTTATATAATCCCTAGGATCTGTATTCCATCATTCCTAATCAAAATCATACGAATAATAAACCAAGAAAGTCAAGAAAACCCGAATTATAAGCAAAGAAAGTCAAGAAAACCCTAAACGAGCCCTAGTTAGACCTGTGACCCCATTTCTTCAATTCTAACCCGTTTTAACCCAAACCAATTGCTAATCTTTACTAATCCTTCCTATATCAGACCTTGGCTACATATATTAGCAATCCTTAATCAAGTACACACGAAATAAAAGCTTGAAAACTTGTGAAAACCATGCCGAGTCCAAAACAGACCCGCACCCCATTTTTGGCTTCTTTAACCCATTTTAGCCCTAACCATGTGCAAGGAACTTGCATAAAATCCTTCTATAATCCCTCAAGCAGCTTATTCACCTACTTAGACCATCCCATGGTCAAATATGAGAGCACATGGCCTCTCTTTTGGCTTACTTCAGCCGCGGCAGCAAGAAAGGCAACCAACTCATCAAAGCTAGTTCATAGACCTTACACACTTCATCTTCTAGCTTATACACATCATAAACTAGCTCTTATATGTGTCAAGATCAGATTATAAGCTTTGCTTGCTCACCACTCTTGAAAATGGGTATAAATAGGGCCCTAACTCCTTCATTCCAATTTGCACCACATCTCTTCTTTCTCAAACCCATAAGGCAGCAATCATTTGCTCCCATATGATCCTAGTATCATTAAAGAAGTTCAAGAAGCGAATCCTTGAAGAATTGAATCCACGGAGTAAAGATACAAGGTGTACGAGTGGAAATACTACCCGAAATGACCCATTTCTACCATTTTTGATCATCGAAGCTCAAACCCAGGTTTTAAATGTTCTACTTCTGATACTACACCCTTATAATGTTCATATGATCCTAAATATACTCTTGTTAAAGTTTCATAACTCAATTCATGCTCATTTTCCATTTTGATCCAAAACCGTACACCCGAAACCCTAATTTCGCGTTTTTCTTAAAACTAAATGTTATAATGGTTAAATATTGTTATAATCTATCCTAGCATGCTTAACTAATGTTAAAATAACTACTTTATTGATTAATGAAGGAATTTAAACTTAAAACCCACGCGTTTACGTTTTGAAACCCTAATTTGACCCGTTTTGCTTCCTAGCTTAACGAATCGTTATTTTAAACTTGTGTTGCGTTAAAACTTCATATTTTAGTTTATTATAACTTATAAATGTCTATTGAAATGTTAAAATAAGCTTGCATGGCAATTTGGACATGTTTTGTAATTATAATCCATGCAAGGGGTATATATCGTAACTTTCTGAAACTTATAACTAAAGGGGCTGAATATGTCATTTTATCAAAGTTATAACTATAGGGGTCTATTATGTCACTTTTCAAAGTCCAAGGTTTACTTGGTATATCTTTTAAAGTTGAAGGACCAAAGTCGTAAAAATTGAGAAGACCAAAAGTCGTAAAAATGCAAACCTCAGGGTACTACTTGTAATTTATTTCCAACCCCAAGTCTAAAATGTAACATTTTCGAAAAAGTATAAAAACACATTTAAAAAACAATACCATAGACATAACTTTAACTAATGCTTGCGACGTCCTTACCATTCCAGATATGGATTAAAACACTTTATACCGATTATAAAATATCAAAAGTACTATGTAGCTTCAATATTAAGAGAGTTTCATCTTGGGTGATTACGTTCTACAGAGTTGTTGGTTTATATTTAAAGTCCCTAGCACTCAATACGTTTCTGAATGACTTCTGCATATGATGGGCCCGAACAGGATACGAATAATTCCAAACTCTTCAATCAAACTCATATCGCTTAAACCAGTAGTTCTAAAGTACAATTCTTCCTAAGACTCAAACATAATTTACTCAGTTGTGTGACGTGGCGTTTACTATCATTTATTATACAACATTCCTTGTTAAGATTGTGATAAGTCGTCAGCTTTCATTTTGCAAATAATTTACTACATCTACCTATCAGGTGAAGTTTCATAATCCACGCCTATTACTCATTACAGTTTTAATAAACCCGCGAGGGGAGACTTGCTTGTTACAAACTCTTTGCATACTCTTATTCTTATGTCAATTGCTATTATCAAAGACTTATACATGCTAGTAATATACGAATACAAGTGTTGGCTTGCAAGTAGTAGGCTAATCGATACAAAACCGTTAGACATAATGTCGAAGTTACTTGTAGGCTTCGCTAATGTGATGGTGATTAGTTTGATGACCATAACACTTAGCCTTAATCAGTGATTCTAAAAGAACATTTGTATTGTTTGCTTTTGATATTTAGCTGCTTTTCGGGAAAAAAAAATAAAAAACATTCGTGTATTCCAATGCAATTAGTCAATTACATTAAGAGTCTTATATTCTCATGTTTTTTATAAGCATTTACTAAGAGACCATGTTATCTAAACGTGCTTAAGTTGTGGTGAGTAATAAAGTCTTGCCAATACTCAAGAGAGTACGTATACACTTAAAACAAACTATTTAAAAACTTAAAAAGTAAAATATCTCGGGCTGAAATCTCACAGGTTAAAGAGAAGAAATAGTACCACCTAGGCTATGTTTGGCGCGCGAACGTATCAGAGCTTATCAAAGCATGAGCTTTTTTTTAGAAAAATAAGTTACCATTAAAAATAGGGCTAATGGTCTGAAAATGCATCGAAGTTGCCACATTTTCCTTTTCTCAGCTATGAACTTTTAATTTTTCTTTTGTGTGTCACCACTTTTCTAATCTTCCTAATAGCCATTGAACGGGGTAATTTGACGTGGCACCTCATTAAGCCAATTTTTCCCGTTTTGCTCTTTAGTCAAAGTTATACCTGGCCTCTAAACTTTAACTTTTGACATTTTTCACCTTTTAACCCTTTTAAAGGTTAACAACTTACATAGTTTATTCTATATCCCTACACTTTATTTATTTTCATTTTTCACCCTTTAATACTAATTGATTTTACAATTGATAATAACAAAAGAAAGTCTAGTGCCTGGACATTTCATTGATCATAAATGTTTATGAATGACCATCAATTAGTGCACTCGTATGATGTACAAAATGGGTTATTTTATTGATGGTTTATTCATAAACTGTTAGCTTTCAGCTTAGTAGTACCAACCTGGTACTAATGAGTTTTGTTTAAATTTTACAAACCCAACATACACAGTTAATGTTTACCAACCTATGCCTCACATGTACAAAATGGGCATATTAATAGTCAACTGTTCAAACATCACTCCACATTCAAGGCAGTGTTTTGACTACTGCCTTGTTTTCCTAACTTTCTTTGGAGGAGTCTTGCACTTGGCATCCTCGAAGCAGCTTGTTGTGGTTGTTCTTATGGCTGAACTTGGTCTTGAGTTTGTTATTGGGTTTGCTCCAGTTGAGTCAACTCTATCTCAGCTTGATCTTCTGTCTGCTCCACTTGGTCTTCATCTTGTGTCACCACTGGTTCATGTTGAGTCTGTTGTGGTTCATCTTGAGTCTGCTCTGGTTCATCTTGCAATCCAAACCATTTAGCAAAGCCAGAAGTCCCAACCTTCTTCTTACCTTGTCTTTTTTGTGTTCCAGCAGGTGACACAGGTTTCATTTTTTGACCCACCACCACCTCTACCTCTTGACCCACTAGCACCACCAAACCCACCAGCACCTCTATCTCTTGACCCACTAGCATCACCAGACCCACCAGCACCTCTACCTCTTGACCCACTAGCACCACAAGACACACTAGAACCTCCTCTAGACCCACCAACAACTCCTCTTGAAACACTAGCACCACCTCTATACCCACTAGCACCACCTCTTGACATGGCAGCACCTCCTCTACCTATAGATCCTGTAGCACCTCCTCTAGACCCACTAGCCCCTTCATCCCTTATTTGACCTCTAAGAACAACATCAACATCATCTGATTCATCCCCTGGTTGGTTCTTTTTAGGACTACATGGTACTCCTTTGGGTTTTGGTGTTTGTTCAACTACAGTGTAGGAACCGATTTAATGCTTCCACTTCATAACCCGAACCACGATTCAAGAAAAGAGATAGAGAGAGAAACTCGAAATTGAGAGAGAGAGAAGAGAGAGAGTTGAGAGAGAATGAAAATATCTATATATATATATTTAGATATTTTAGAAAATATCTAAATATATATATACCCCTACACATTTAATGTGACGCGCGGGATATATAACTAGGACCCGGGCTCGGGTTTTGCTTGGGATTAAACCCAAAACATATACAATATTAGATTATCTATCGAGCCCGATTCCCGATAATATTTAATTACAACATTAACTAATTAAAGACCGAAGCTCCATCGTAGAGTGACCGAGCTTCCTTGTTCGACTCAATAAATTGAGGCTAACAATCTCCCCCGAAGTGAGGTCTTGAACACGGGAACGAGCTTCCTTTATTGACTCAATAAAATTGAGGCTAACAATCTCCCCCGAAGTGAGTTCATTGATGACACTTCTTCATGAGATCAGTGAGATTGCTTTTGTCGTTTAAGCTCAAGTGTTCTTGGTCTTTGTCTTCGTTCTTTGTTGTAAACTTGTTCCTTCATGCTTTGCGATCTTGACTTTGAGCCTTTGTCATTGTCTTTATCGTCTTTGCCATCTTGCGATCTTGTGTCTTTGACCAACATGCTCATACTTTTGCATTATCTTGAAAGCTTTAAATCAGAGTTAGCGGAAGTCTTTGTCTTTAAATCTTGGGCTTTCTAGATTGTATGTCTTCGTAGATTGAGCATTTGAATGGGATTGAGGTTGCCATTACCACCGTTTGACCTGTAGGTTTACGTTAGTGATAAACGAGAAAATTGATTTGAAAATCAATCGACGTGTCACTCGTTAAAGAGTTTTTGTAACACATCGAGAGTGTCATGTTTTTATCAAAATTCATCAACCGTCAATTCATTTACTGGACCAAATCGATATCCAGTTGTCACAAGTTTGATTCATATAGAATCTCGCAAGTCACCTACCGCAGTGCTGTTTGATGATGACACTGGAAGGATTTCCATTCGTCATTGTGAATACTAAAGAGTATCACTCTGAATGTTCTGGCAAATATCATAATGATATTGCGTAGGACTCTTGATGTGTCCAAACGAGATTTTGATTGATCTCTTGGCTCTAGACTCGATTAGTGCATTTTGGTTTTAGTACTCGGAGGTTTTAGTACTCGGAGGCTGGAGCATATTGCCACCTATTCAATATCAACGATCTCGGAATGAGATGTCAATAGATAACGTGTGTATCTCCGTGACAAATGAGACAAGTTTCTGTTGAGAGAAACTCGAATGGCTGGGAAGGGTTGTGCATTGCATCACTGGGTCCATGATGTCGTTTTCAATGTCAGCAATCAACTTGTGATTCTGACAGCATATGTATTGACCCGGTTTCTGCCTTAAGTTGTGTGGAGGGATTCTTTCTTTAGACCCTTTATCCATACATTTCTTTTTCATTCTTCAACGCCTTCAATGCTTACCAGGACGTCATTACTAACACCTTGTTGTGATTGTTCCAGTGTTAGCTCAATCTTAGTCGGCATTATTCCCATATACATTCATCTCCAATCATACCTAAGGACTGCTATTTCTAACTTTGGATTATCCTTGGGTAGATCCTCCGGTTCTGGTTGGATCATAGGATTGATTCCTAACCTAACCACCTTATGACTTCAGAATCGTCGTGAAATTAAGATGTTGTTGGGTATAAGATCGAACCATAAAACCTTTTCTTCAGCACATTGAGTCGAATAGATCATATTTTAATTACATTTTCTCCCCTTATTTTAAATAATAAACACTTAGTTTTTGAAATACCTTGTGATTAAAATATGTCTTGAAAAATCTGTGGGAGAAAATATGGTCAGCATGAATGGTTTGGAACATTTTGATAATGTTTTGAATACATAAGAATGGTCGTTGATGATGTATCCAAGAACATTAAAACTTTGTTTTTCGAAAAACTCCCCCTCAAAAATAGGACCAATTGAAAAATTGTTGTCTTTTGAAAACATTGTGAGGGTTGGAGTGTTGAACACACAATTTTGAAAGATTATGAATTGTCATCGAGAAATTCTTGAAAAATTGTGTTCAACTTTTTGAAAAACCAGATGTTAGAGGACTTCTCTTCTAACGGTAAGGGTAAGCGCACTGAAACGTACACTTTCCTTTTTCTTGAGCTAAAGAAATTGAATGTCTTGTAAGAACAGCTCAAGACCGAGAAACGTTAATTTTCTCGTTGTGAGGATAAGTTATAAACCTTCCTTTATTTGAAGTCCGGGTTATGTACTGACATTTGCACATAAGCCATTTAGAAAATTAGAAATGACATGTTTTGAAACTATTTGCAAACTCTCGCTCGAACTTCATTTACACACCCGTGTCAATGTTAATCGACATTTCTAAGCACGTAAATGTTATCGATTCCAAGAGACATGTCGAGAAGATTCTTTTTGAAAATTTTCTGATTTTCTGATTTTGTATTTTCTTTTTGAAGTTTTATATTTTTGTATTTTGCTTTTCTCAAAAATATTTACATGTTGATGTTTGATGATGATATCAAGCAGACTCAATTTGTCAGAACCTCCAGTTCAGCAGGTAGTCAAACATCTCAACAAATTCCTTCTGACAAGATACTTAAAAAACCGATCCTCAGGAAGGGCTTTCGTACCGAGTCACTAATTGGTATTCAGTTCTGACAAAATAATATAATTCCAATTATACCATTTTCAAACCTGTTTCCTTTATGAAATGATACGAGTATGGATGTGCTTTGTCCGTGAGTGTTGTACGGGTTGCATGAGATTGCTAAGGCTGACTGAGAGTCGCAATACAACTTATTATTGTTGTGTTAAGCCATAATCTGAAGCAGTGTTCCCTCATCCACATTACTTTAGCACAACTTGCAGATAACGGCGCGTATATACGTACTCTGCCTCTGCTGAAGACATTGCAGTGCAGTTCTGTTTCTTTGACATCCAGCTACAATTTTTACACCAAGGAACTGTATCCCTCCAGAAGTGCTTTTGCGAGTATTAATGCATCCGGCATGATCAGCGTCTGAAAATGCTGTTAGTTCAAAGCCAGAATCCTTTGGATACCAGAGTCCCATGTTTAATGGTAACCCTTTTTTTTTTTTACGGTATTGAAAGATTCTTTAACCTCCTTGAGGGAGCTTTTTGTGTTTGGTCGTGCTTGTTAACGTGCACAATAGCATACGTGCTTGCACTAAGTCTGTCCTACTAGATGTCAAGTACATGAGTGACCCGATTTACTACTACGATAATTAGATTGGTCTACGGTTCTCCCACTCAATCTACATCTAGTTTGGGTTTGTAGCCAATGGTGTACCAATGAAGTGACAATTGTCCATATAGCTTTTCAGATTCTAAACGTACTTGGCCTGATGATAAAAATACCTTTTGGGACTTGTATCTGAAGTCCTAAAAAGATTTTCTTCTCCCCCATTAAGGACATTTCAAATCTACTGTGCATTAATTTTTCAAACCGTTTTGAATATTTAGGATTTGTCGATCCAAAAATTATGTCATCAACGTAAATTTGCACAAGTAGAATATCCTCCCCGTATTTTATCTTGAATAAAGTCGGTCAAAATTGTACCCTTTAGTAAAAGCCTTGGACATCAGGAAGTTTGATAGTTCATCGTCCAGGACTCTTGGCCTTGTTTAATCCATACAAAAGCTTTCTCAGAAGGGTAGACTTTTTCTGGATGATCTGTAACAACGAACCCTTCTGGCTGAGCAACATAAACCTCCTCCTTCAGTGGACCATTAAGAAATGCCGTTTTTACGTCCATTTGATAGACTGGAAAAGACTTGTGTGCTGCGTGGGCAACAAAAATCCGAACTGCTTCCAAGCGAGCAACTGGAGCAAATGATTCTTCAAAATCAATACCTCTGCCTGAGCATAAACCTTAGCACAAGTCGCGCTTTTTGCGAATTACAGTCTGATCTTCATCCTTTTTGTTCTCCATAACCACTTTAGCTTAATAACCATCTTGCCAAATGGTTTGTTCGACTAGTCCCAAGACTTGGTAGTCTGTCGGAACTGAAGAATGTTCATCCTGCATTGCTTCGATCCATGCCGAAACACCATTGCCTCCATAATGTTTCTTGCGGTTTCAACAATACTCACCGTGAGCGCGAACATACACATTTCAGGATCTGTGGCAAGCTGTCGTTCTTGTTTGAACTGGCATGGTAGATTCCAACGAACTTGTTCTATATGGATGATCTCCGTTGTCCATACGGTAATCATGACTTTGTGTTGAAATGAATGCACATCGTATTATCAATGGTGCGTGAGGAAGACTCACCAATTTCTGTACCCGTGTACAAAAAGGATTGATAATTCATCTTCTAGAAACGATGCATTCGTGCTTGATTTGTTGTATTCCTCAGCGAGACCGAGTGTTTGGATGTAATAATCGTCATAAAGGACTGAAGAGAAATTCTAACCTTGTTGTAACGAATCTGGCTTTTCTGCTGAAGAAAGAACAGACATTTTGTCTTTGAGGGGCACGGGGTCAGAAGTTGTCCATAATCTACGCCCTTTGGTCCTGGAGGAACCAGGCCTGAAGAGACAATTTCAACAGACATCTCTTGTCGTTGTGGATGCGAGGGTCTGAACTGTTGTGATAAGACATCATTTCTTTGATTTCATCAAACTTATATGAATGGATTCAACTATCAAGCGAGTTCCTTGTTTAAACATCATATCCCTTCGACTGAGTAGAATTCTTCCACCACCATGACACTGGATCCCCTTTTTCTTTCATCTAATCCAGATTTTCCCCATCTCTAGTTATGTAGCAAGTGAAGACCAAAGATGTAGATGTTTATTGAAGGTTTCCGGTCATTTATGATGTGATATGCCCTTCTCATGAGAGGTTATGATGATTGAAACTGTTCAGATATAGCATGCGGTTGCAAACTGCTTCAGCCCAAAATGATAATGGGAAGCTTAGAAGCTGAAAGCATCGATCGAGCAGCCCAACACAGAGTACGCTTTTCGTCTTTCGACAACGCCGTTCTGTTCAGGAGTTCGAGGAGTGGAAGTTTGATGTTCAATGCCTTCTTCTTTGAAATAAGCATGGAGTGTCTTGTTCAAGAATTCCGTGCCTCTGTCAGTACGAACAGTAATAACTTGAGCTTGAAGATTGCGTTGAATCATCGTGAGAAAGTCTTTGAGAACTTCTGGTGTTTCATCCTTGGATCGTAGAAAAAGAGTCCAAGTGTATCTTGAATAGTCATCAACAATCACCAGAATATACTTCTTCCCATTTATACTTGCAACGCGCATTGGACCACACAAGTCCATGTGAAGCAAATTCAGCCTTCCTTTGGAACTTGGAACAGCTTTTGACTTAAATGAGCTTCTTTTTGCTTTACTCATTTCACAAGACGAACAAAGTTGATCCTTGACATATTTCAACTTGGGTAAGCCTGTCACAACTTCTTTCTTTGAGAGTAAGGTGATGTAATCGAAGTTCAGATGAGAAAGCCTTCGATGCCATAACCATGCTTGAGTTGGTGAAGCTTTAGCCATGAAACAGATTGGAGTTGATGAAGTTGTTGCTTGAAGAGATATTGTGTAGAGATCAGATCCACGACTACCGGTTAGTAAATCGTTTCCCTGAAGATCTCTCACAAAACATGTAGATTTCCTGAAAGCAACCTCCAAATCAGCATCACAGAATTGACCAACCGAGAAAAGATTGTGATTGAGGCCTTCGACGTAATAAACCCGTTTGATCGTGACATTCCCTTGAATCAGATCTCCATAACCAAGAATTGGAGCAAACTGATCATTTCCAAAACGAACAGTACCCAGAAATTTCTCCACAAAATTACACAAAAGCTTTAGATTGCCCGTCATGTGCTTTGTGCATCCAGAGTCAACAATGAATAGGATGAGTTGTACAATCTGCAAGAGAATTAGAGGACGATGGAATATTGGACAAATTGGATCCTATGAAGTTTGATATCTTCAAAACATTAGTAATCCTAGAGACAATGTCTATAGTGGGACTAATATTTGATGATACATCATCTTTCCTGATTTTAGGCATCCATATCTTTTTGGTCCTAAGAGGCTTTTGTGTCCATGTATAACCTGATGGACATCTCTTAGCTATCCACCATTTCCATTCCTGATTTGTATCCTCATACAACTTCTTATAGTAACTCTTGGATTTCTGAATAGTGGTATCTGATGCAACTGTTTTCTTATGGGGTGTTGCAACAGATTTGTTCGCTTTTCTCTTGGGTTTACTAGCACTAATAGGCACTTCACGAGGCTTCTTAGTTCTAGCATGCACGTCTTTCAAGTATCGAGAAACACAAGCATCATGATTAGAATTAAACACACATTTTCCACATTCTGCACAAACAGCATTTACATTCGAAGTTTCTGGAGTTTGAACTGACATTACGCAGTTACAGACTTTGTTTTCTTAGAAATACTAGAAATCCTATGATGGTCTTCTACTTCCTTCTTTGTAAACTTCACTTGACTAATGTTTGGCATGACCTTTTCTTTCACTTGATAGCACTTAAGCTGTGGTCTGCTAATACTAGTACTGTGAATTACTCCTGAAGATTTAGACATGTGAGGATTAGTATTCCTAGAAGCATGAGGCAACTGTGGTGTTCTAGTTTGTGTTGTGGTAGAGGCAATTCTATACATTCCTGGTTCAAGCACATTTGTGTTTCGAACCGCTTGGTTTCTTTTCTTAGGCAAATTCTGTTGAGTGACTGTTTTAAATAAACCATCCGACACCCTTATTTAATTAACCACTGTTCGTTTGAAAACTATCTCATTTCAGGAGAATTTTGAAAAAAAGAGTCGTTTTTCCAAAAAACAGATGTTTTGGAACCGTTGAGCATATTATTTAACGAACAACAGATGGTATTATCAAACTTAGTTTCCACAACCTTTCCTTTTAGTACCGAAATGAGTTTTCTTAACTCATTTATTCAACCATGTTTTCTTGTCTTGCATTTGAGCTTTCAAATCTTGTATTTCATTATATTGTTCACAGTTCTTTCCGAAATACATTTGAAGCATTTTCTTTGCAAACTGGGTTGTTTTTCATCTGTTCTTTACAATGTTGTAAAGAAAGTTCAAGAGAAATTGAATGTTTTTCAAGTTTAGCAAAACTCTTTAACAAATTATTATGAACTTCTTTGTTAACAGATTCAGTTCGTTTCGAAAGCTTTAGTGCAAGACATTCACATTCTTTTGACTATAAAAAGATAAAAGCATTGCAATTCAGTAATAGCATTTAAATCAGACAGAAAATGCAAATATGAACATGTAACATCTAGACACACCACTCTTTCCGAGAATAATCATATATGTTTGAAAAAATCACCTTTCTGATTCAAGTTCGTCAAGCTCCATTTTCAAGGAAAAAACGTTACTCCAAATCGTGCATTCATTTCTCCTTTTTAGTTCATGAATAAAACAATGACCTGTCTAGTATTGTTTTGTTCTGAAAGAGGCATTAAATAATAAGATTTTATCAAAACTTCCGATACTCTAAGCAGTTTGGGTTAGGAAAAGCACTACTATATGATTATAACCATGTTTGTTTTGACAAATTGTTCTAAAATGATTGAAGTTGTTGTCAATCGTTATAAGAGTCCTAATTTTTAACTAATAGGATTTAGACAAAAGGGTAGAAATCCAAACAACGTTTTTAGCAATTGGCTTTGTCCTAACAAACGTTTTTCCTCCCCATTGTCTTCTACTATCTTTAGCGCGTTCCAACTGATCAAGATAGGCTTTGATTGTGGTTTAAAGTTTCATAAAACTAAGTTTTGATATGTGTAATTATATGGTTTTCACTGTGTCTTATCCCATTTTAGATCTACTCTCCTTTTCAAGAGTCACTGTCCTTCCCCGACGGGGCAAAATCTGTTTGCAGATCAGAAGTATCATATGAGGATCTCAATACAAACGAGGCTAGCAGATTGAGCTTTCTGAGGTATTTTAAAACTATTGGATTAGCAAGGTGATTTACCATGATACGTTGCGCTGGTTGGGTGCTAACAAGTGAAATGGTCTGAATGACGATTGCGTTTATAAAGAATTTTCATTTAAAAACTTATTTGTTTTAGTCCATTTCAATCATCGTGTCAATGTCTTTTCCTTCCTTAATCTTTAAATCCAAATAACCTCAGTTTTTCCTCTCGAGTTTACCTTCAAATAGTGACCTATTAACATACTCTATTTGTGACTACTCATCGTGTTTCTTGATTGACAACATGAATTTTCAAGGTTTTAGTTTACAAACTTCTTTAAATGTCAATGTCTTTACGAGCTAATAGTCCTAAGTTTCTTTAACTTTGTTTGGAAGTATTTTATAGTCACTCGATAGGTCATTAAGGGCCTTGTACTTCTTCAAGCACAGTCTGTTTGGTCTGAAGTGCAATCAGAAGAACTATCCGACTGCTAGTCAAGCCTCACCCCAAAGCCCTACTAGACTCATCAAGGTTAGTTTTTGCACTCCTTCATTCTTGAGTCATGATGCGTTTAGCTTTCTTTATTGCTTTAAAAATCGTTTTGTTTTCCTCATTATCAAGAGTTAAATTTTGCAATAAATTAGCAAGCCAACAATACGCTCATACAACAACACAGTCAGAACCGCATTTTGATCAACTGATTATCATTATACATATATTTGATGAATTCATGGAATGACATTCGCCTATCACCTTCTCCAAAGACATATTGTGCGTTAATGGATTCAGTTGCTTCAAATTCGTCCTCACATTGGCCAAAACACATCATTTTCATCATGGTTTTGTACCTGTTCCAGTAGGCGGACCAGTGACTGGATTCTTCAGGTGATACACTCTGAATCTTTGCCATTAACTGTAATGGCTTCCAATTCTTGTTCATACAATCTCTTCATCACGTGTCATTCTAGCCAATCAGCTTGCTCAGCTTGAAGTGGAACACCTGTTCAGCTTGTTTGCACATCATCACTTCTCCTTGTGATACTCGTAGTCTTTAAACGCCGCTTTGGTTTCCGATTCCCCTGGACATAGTGTCCAAATTCCCTGCAGTTAAAGCACTGTATCCCATTTTGTTGCACTAACCGACTGCCCACTGTTTCCCCTAGGCCGCCAGCAACTGTCATCAGTCCTTGTGATTCCTCAAACTACTTCCCTGACTGATTGCGTTGTAATACCGTTGGTGTGGTATCTCATGTCTTGTTCTGGAGTTTTGAAGAAGTTCGAAGGTTGATGTAGGTAGTTTGATACAGCTTCTTGAAGTACTTAGCAAGGATCCAAATTCTTTTTTCATATCCTTATCCCCCCGACTTGTTCACTGATCACTGTCTTCCTCAGAAACGGACTCAGATTGAGGAGTAACTGGTTTGGCGATACTCTTTACTTTGTTGTCTGGTAGACCACTTGGTCGTGTGAAGAAGAATTGCGTGTATATGGGCAATCGATCTTTGAGGTTTTGGTGCCTGATAGTAGTTAACTGTCATATGTTGAACAGCCGCAAAAGTGCTAATGGATTTGCACTTCTGGCTAATCTCTCAGAACGGATATCAATAACTTCGTTTTGAAACTAGCTTCAGGACGTCAAACAGCTTAGTGATATGAGACTGTGTCTTTTCTGACTCTGCTTGAACAACTGTCTACAATCTTGACCATTCGGTTGAAGTTGTTGAAGAAAATGAACATTCAACATTGCATTAGGTGAAACTTCAAGGTTGTTTCCTTGTCAACCATTCATTCAGATTTATAAAATCGGGAGTAATAAGACTCCATGGATTCCCATCTCTAAGAAGTAAATTTCCGAAATTCTCCAAATAATTGGTCTTCTACATCTTGTACATTCAACGATTCCCCTTGTGTAGCCTTTCAATGGCAGTCCACATCTCCTTTAGCAGGTGTTACAAAATGCAACAACAGTTGAGCAAATTTCATCCCCATACCAGTCAGAATCAAGAAAAATACTTCTTTTCACTTGAAAGTAAACGTTTGTTCTCTGCTGTCATGGTTGTGTATTGTCACTACTTCTTCATGCGCCGCTACTGGAAATGTTTCTCTGCTGCTCAACTGCTGAATGAGTACGTTCGTTAGGTAAATTAAGACCAGTCAAAGATGCACTTCCTTAGATATTCACCATTCGTTTAGTGTTCACGGTATCGTAGAAAACGCGAATAGCCACTGAGAATATCTCTCCTGGTCCAAGCATCGTGGACACGCTCTTTTGAACCAGCTGCCATATATTGTTTATGCATTTGGCTATCTGTGGAAGGATGTATTTACTGAGTAGACATGATGAATGATAGTTATGAAATTATGAAGTGTGAAAGATTTTGTTGATCTTAAGTGATAGAGTGATTGATGTTGTTGTTGTATGCAATTCACGTTCACGGGATTTTACACGTCTATGATTAAAACCGATAAATGAATTAACGGGATTTTACAGAATCAATAGAAAACCGTGAATGATTTGATGCGGAATCAGCGGCCAAAAATTCCAGAAAAAACTGAAAAATGTCAATAAATCACTGAAAACAAGCTTTTTGGGCCTTGAAAAATCCTTAACCTGCCAAAGGAGTTACGGATCAAAAGTTATGGCTGTTTTACTGAAACCCTTTTGTTCACACAAAAAATTCTTAGCAAACCGCTGCCAAGTAGCAACTCGCTGTATAGCAACTCGCTGGTTAGCAACTCGCCGTTAGCAACTCGCCGTTAGCAACTCGCCGTTAGCAACCCGCCGTTAGCAACCCGCCGTTAGCAACCCGCCGTTAGCAACCCGCCGTTAGCAACCCGCCGTTAGCAACCCGCCGATAGCAAACCGCCGTTAGCAAACCGCTATTTTTGGCAACCCGCCGTTTTTAGCAAACCGCTGTTTTTGGCAACCCGCCGTTTTTAGCAACCCGCTGTTTTTAGCAACCCGCCGTTGACCTAGTCAAACCGCTGCCTGACAACTTCCTTAAAATCGTGGATTTTGTCCCTTTTCTGTCAAACCGCCACGAAGAATGCAAGTACGAATTTTGCAAGTTTTCACTAAATGAGCTTATTAACCACGAACAAAGGCTAGAACATACAATATTAAGTGTGTATATCAAGTTTAAACACACCTTAACTCGTATTTCTTTGTAAATCGTCCAATATTGAGCAACCCACACGAGAACACTATACCCTTTTAAGCTTATAATTCGAGCATAGAAGCTTGTATAAACCACAATTGATACAACCTAGCCTCTTTGATGTGTAGAACAAGTAGAGAACAAGATTAACCAACAAATAAGCCCCAAAAAAATTTTGAGCCGTGGGTTTTTTTGTCACAATATAAGCCACGAATTTGAGCTTGTTTTACCACATGAATCAACCACGAATCCACACGTAGCTCTGATGCCAATTGTAGGATCCCGATTAACACTTCATAACATATATATCATACACGAAATCAAACTAGAAAGGAGAAAGAGAGTGAGTTGTTTAGAGAGAGAAAGAGGAGAGAGAAATGAGAGAGAAAAGAGAAAAGAGATTTTTAGATAAATGAACAACTTACTTTTTCTAAAGAAGAAAAAGTATATATACCCCGTCGCGTTGAAGGTACGCGCGGGATATTTAACTAGGACCCGGGCTCGGGTTTTGCTTGGGATTAAACCCGAAACATATACAATATTAGATTAACTATCGAGCCCGATTCCCGATATTATCCTATTACAACATTAACTAATTAAAGACCGAAGCTCCATCGTAGAGTGACCGAGCTTCCTTGTTCGACTCAATAAATTGAGGCTAACATTGGGTCTTACTCGAATAAGGATGCGAGCAATTACATGTATCTATTCCATCGTTATGGATGTGTATGTGTGATTTTGTCCGCCTTGTTGGTGTATTACTTTTGGTGAAAGGATTAGAAGATTCCATATACTATATTGTTCTTCATCATAACCTTTGGTTTTACTCGAATGGGGATCTGAGCAATCATGTGTGTCTATTCCATCGTTATAGATGTGTACGTATGATTTTGTCGGCCTTGTTGGTTTACGACTATTGGTGAAGATTACTAATCTTATTCTTTAGCTTATTCGAGTTAAGGATCGAGCAATCACATATGTCTATTTCGTCGTTATGGATGTGTATGTGTGGTTTTGTTACCTTTTCTTGAATATTGGTATCGATGGAGATTGAAAAGAATGATCATACCTTAAACCTTAACCCAATTTACCCTTTTAGACTTGTCACTCCTTAGTTTAGTGGTGGAGATGTGTATCCTTGCCAAGCTTATGATAGAATACTCATCACAACCAAGAAATTGAGTGAATCAATTACATGTTACCACATAGATTAGTTGAGTGATTTGAGTGTTTTCATTTTCCTACTTCGTGAGGTGTTTGGTTGTGTGCAAGTAATGACTAATGAGAATTATATATTGATCTCTTGGCTCTAGACTCCATTAGTGCGCTTTTGTCTTACTGATCGGAGGCTGGAGCAGAGTACCACCTTTTCAATATTAACATTCTTGGAGTAAGAAATTAATAGATAATGTTTTTATCTTCGTGACAAGTGAGACTATAATCTTTTGAAAGAAACTTGAATGGATGGTGATGACATCAAATAAAGTCACTTTTATGGCATCATTTATCCCATCTAGATTGCTCTTTTTACATTATTTATGCATGAATTGGTACTTAATCATTTATATTTGTTATTTGCTGTAAATATGGAGTAATTGGTGAAATTTAACTAAAAGGCACACATTTTGGAGCTTAAACGAAGAAATCATGAAGTCTTCTGTGCTGACATCCAATACGTCGTATCCAGCAAGAACATATGGCGTATCTGTGCCTAAACTTCACAAACAACCACGAAGGTTTGAGACTAATACGCTGTATCCAGAAGACCCTATACATTGTATCGAAGATCAAGTATTGGATTATTCTAAAATATTATAATCATGGTCCTTACTCCAAGAAACCCTAATACGTCATATTGAACTCCTTCAATGCGGCGTATAGACCAAATTCCAGACCTTATAAATACAGAACCCTAAATACAAATTTTAGTGTGCAAAACCATACCAAAGACTAACAAGAAGGTATTAACTACCAGGTTCTATTTTTAGAAGAGAAGAGAAGCCAAGAAGGTCTCGCAACGCCCTTCAATCTATAGGAAAACCTTTGTAAATTCTTATACTCTAAATACACGTTCGGTTTTTGGTATCAATCATTAACTTGGTTAGTTTACCTTAATCGTTCGTCTATGACATTTGTATTCATTACAATGGTTATTGGCTAATACCTTTAGGTATTAACCATGTTTATGATAATTTAATGTTTGGTTTATGTTTATTCTGATTGCTTCTTGTAAGTTGTGTGTTGTTTTATGTTTATCAATTTATACTTGTTTATGTGCTTAAGTATGCGACCAATCATTCAACTGGATCTAGGAATACAAATTAGAGAGTTAGCTAGATGTCGGGTTAGCTCTCCATATCTGCAATTTATATATCTAGAACAATAAGATCACAAATAACGTGTTGTCTTTGCTCTTGGTTTAGTGAACAAGTTGGACTAACAGGTGACCTAGGATCAACAAATAACATTCTGATTCCTTGAGTAAAGTTTTGGACAAGTGGATTACTAGTATATAAAGAGTCGTTAAGTAGTAAGTTAGTAAAGTCTCGATGAGCTAGGATTCAGTAAGATCACCATTATTGTCTCCTAAGATAGATTATAATCAACCGCGATTGCTTTATGCGATTTGGTTAATTGTGACAGAATTGCCAAGTCTAGGTTTTAGGAAGAAGTACCGCCTAAATCTAGGAATGATATATCAACAACGAGATAAGACAATCATTGCACTTATAAACTAAAACCTGTGTTTTATTAGAATAAACGACATTTCTAAGGAACGCATATGTTATAGTTTCAATGTTCTTGTCCGAGAAGATATTTTTGTAAATTTTCTGATTTTCTGATTTTGTATTTTCTTTTTGAAGTTTTATATTTTTGTATTTTGCTTTTCTCAAAAATATGTAAATGGTGATGTTTGATGATGATATCAAGCAGTCTCATTTGTCAGAATCCTCCGTTCTGACGGAAGTCAAACATCTCATACCAATCCTTCTGACAAGATACTTAAACCGATCCTTAGGAAGGGCTTTCGTAAACATGTCAGCTAATTGGTATTCAGTTTTGACAAAATATAATTCAATTATAGCATTTTCAACCTGTTTCTTTATGAAATGATACCTAGTATGGATGTGCTTTGATCGCGAATGTTGTACGGGGTTACATGAGATTGCTATGGCTGACTGAGAGTCGCAATACAACGGTATTTTGTTGTAGTTGAAGCCATAATCTTGAAGTTGTGTCCCTCATCAATTACTTGAGCTCAACTTGCACGATAACGACACATACATCTGACTCTACTGAAGAAAATTGCAGTGCAGTTCTGTTTCTTTGGTCATCCAAGCTTAAAGTTGATCAACAAGAACTGGTATTCCCTCCAGATAGTGCTTTTCTGTAGTATCAAGGCATCCGGCTTGAATCAGGTTGAAAAATGCTGTCTAGTTCAAAGACGGAATCCTTTGGATACCAGAGTCCCATGTTAATGGTAACCTTTAGGTATATTAAAGACTTCTTTTAAACTACTTGAGGTGATTTTGAGTTGTCGTGCTTGGTAAGTGCACAATAGCATACTGCTTGCACTAAGTCTGGTCTACTAGATGTCAAGTACATGAGTGACCCAATTTTACTACGATAATCAGATTGGTCTACGGGTTCTCCACTCAAATCTACATCTAGTTTGGGTTTTGTAGCCAATGGTGTACCAATGGAGTGACAATTGTCCATATTATGCTTTTTCAGAATTTCTAAAGCGTACTTGGCCTGATTGATAAAAATACCTTTTGGGGACTGGTGGATCTGTAGTCCTAAAAAGAACTTCATCTCCCCCCATTAAGGACATTTCAAATCTACTGTGCATTAACTTTTCAAATCTTTTTGAATATTTAGGGTTTGTAGACCCAAAAATTATGTCATCAACGTAAATCTGCACAAGTAGAATATCCTCCCCGTATTTTATCTTGAATAAAGTTGGGTCAATTGTACCTTTAGAAAAGCCTTTGGACATCAGGAAGTTTGATAGTTCATCATACCAGGCTCTTGGAGCTTGCTTTAATCCATACAAAGCTTTCCTTAGAAGGTAGACTTTTTCTGGATGATCTGGATCAACGAACCCTTCCGGCTGAGCAACGTAAACCTCTTCCTTCAGTGGACCATTAAGAAATGCCGTTTTCACGTCCATCTAATAGATTGGAAAAGACTTGTGTGCTGCGTGGGCAACGAAAATCCAAACTGCCTCCAAGCGAGCAATTGGTGCAAATGATTCTTCGAAATCAATACCCCCTTCCTGAGCATAACCTTTAGCTACAAGTCGTGATTTGTTGCGAATTACAGTCTGGTCTTCATCCTTTTTGTTCTTCCATAACCACTTTAGCTTTATAATAATCTTGTCAAATGGTTTGTCGACTAGTTCCCAGACTTTTAGTCTGTCGAACTGATGAAGTTCATCCTGCATTGCTTCGATCCATGCAGAATCAGCCATTGCCTCCTTAATGTTCTTCGGTTCAACAATACTCACCGTGAGCGCGAACATACACATTTCAGGATCTGTGGCAAGCTGTCGTCTTGTTTGAACTGGCATGGTTGGATTTCCACGAACTTGTTCTAATGGATGATCTTTGGTCTATCGGTAATCATGACTTTGTGGTTGAAATGAATGCACATCGGTATTATCAATGTTGCGTGAGGAAGACTCACCAGTTTCTTATACCCGAGTACAAAAAGGATTGATAAATTCATCTTCTTGAAACGATGCATTCGGTGCTTGATCATTGTTGTTTTCCTCAGCTTGACCGTGTGTTAGAGTGTAATATTCTTCAATTAAAGGACTGAAGAGAAATTCCAACCCTTGATGTGACGAATCTGTCTTTTCTGCTGTAGGAACAACATTTTGTCTTGGGGGCACGGGGCCAGAGTTGTCATAATCTGACGCCTTTTGTCCTTGAGGAACGAGGCCTGAAGTGACATTTTCAACAGACATCTCTTGTCGTTGTGGTGCGAGGTCTGAACTGTTGTGGTCAGACATCATTTCTTTGATTTCATCAAACTTAATATGAATGGACTCAACTATCAATCGTGTTCTCTTGTTGTAAACACGATATCCCTTCGACTGAGTAGAATATCCCACCATGACACATGGATCCCCTTTTTCTTTCATCTTATCCAGATTTTCCCCATCTCTAGTTATGTAACAAATGCAACCAAAGATGTGAAGATGTTTTATTGAAGGTTTCCTGTCATTAATGATGTGATACGCCATTTTTCCATGAGCCGATATGATGATTGATCTGTTCTGAGTATAACAGCCCAAAATGATAATGGAAGCTTAGAAGTTGAAAGCATCATTCGAGCAGCCTCAACAAGTGTACGGTTCCGTCTTTCGACAACGCCATTCTGTTCAGGTGTTCGAGGAGTGGAAGTCTAATGTTCAATGCCTTCTTCTTTGAAATAAGCATGGAGTGTCTTGTTCAAGAACTCTGTGCCTCTGTCAGTACGGACACTAATAACTTGAGCTTGAAGATTGCGTTGAATCATCGTGAGAAAGTCTTTGAGAACTTCTGGTGTTTCATCCTTGGATCGTAGAAAAAGAGTCCAAGTGTATCTTGAATAGTCATCAACAATCACCAGAATATATTTCTTCCCATTTATGCTTGCAACCCGCATTGGACCACATAAGTCCATGTGAAGCAAATTTAGCCTTCCTTTGGAACTTGGAACAGCTTTTGACTTAAATGAGCTTCTTTTTGCTTTACTCATTTCACAAGACGAACAAAGTTGATCCTTGACATATTTCAACTTAGGTAAGCCTGTCACAATATCTTTCTTTGAGAGTAAGGTGATGTAATCGAAGTTAAGATGAGAAAGTCTTCGATGCCATAACCATGCTTGAGTTGGTGAAGCTTTAGCCATGAAACAGATTGGAGTTGATGAAGTTGTTTCTTGAAGAGAAATTGTGTAGAGATCAGATCCACGATTACCAGTTAGTAAATTGATTATTATAATCAATTTAATCAACTCGCCGTCTAACCTGTCAAACCACCGTCATATATAAGCAAACCGCCGTGGCCTTTGGCAAACCGCCGGATAATAAAATTGATTATTATAATCAAACCTCCTTTGACCTGGTCAAACCGCTGGTTACTTTTTCCTTAAAACACGGATCTTGTCCCCTCTTATTGTTAAACCGCCACCAAGAAAATGATTTTTTATTCAAACCTCCACGAAGAACATCAAGAACGAAATAAGCAAAATCAGCCAAATAAGCTATTTCACTTCTCAAATAAGCTATAGGGGCTTAATACTAAGTGATTAGAAGAGAATAAAACACAAAATAACAACCATATCTTCGTGAATCATCAAATTCGAGCCAAAACACCACTTAGAACACATAAAAAAGTCAACCCTTTTTAAGCTTAAAATTCGAACTAGATGCTTATGAATCACTTTGAATGGTAACAATCTAACCTTTTTAACATGTAGATCAAGGAAAGAATAAGATTAACAACCCAAAAAGCCAAAAAAAATTTGGAACCGTGGCCTTTTTTCTTCAAAATTAACCATGAATTTTTGAGCTTATTCACCATATAATTAGTAGTTAAACAACACGGATTCCCCTTGTGCTCTGGTGCCAATTGTTAACATAGATTCACCCTTAGAACAACCAATCCGGAGGTATGGTAAAATGAAAAAGATGTTGAGCCATATTATTAGAGAGAAAAGAGAAAAGATATGATAAGTTGTGTGTGTGGTTGAGAGAAAAGAAGGAAGACACACACACACTCACACTTTACAAATGTGAACTTCTACCCCTCCATGGAAGTATAGAGGGGGTATTTATAGTCCCGGGCTTGACTAGCTAAACTAACCCGACACGACTATAAATGATAAATGTAATTCCGGATTAGTCACCATATTTTAGGGCTAACAATCTTCCCCCAATATGTGGACATACCGAATTACTTACAATGTTCCTATCAGGTACAAATACATTGTGTGTCAACCCGCTGGCAACATTATAGCCAAACCGCCGCCTGAATTTGGTCCAAACCGCCACCTAAAATATCAAACCGTCGTGTTTCAAATTTAACCAAACCGCCGACATTCCTGTTTGGCAAACCGCCATATAACTTAAGTAAACCGATGTGGGTTTTAACAAATCGCCGCCTAGTTCTTTTGATCAAACCGCCGCAATATTTAGTCACACAAACCGCCGTGTGATTTGATCAACTCGCCGCCTTGTTTTTTACTCAAACCGCCACCACAATGCAAACCGCCGCCTAGGATTTTACTCAAACCGCCGTGGTTTTTGAATTTTTGGGCAGAGTAATGTTTGCTTTTGGTCAATATAATAATCAAACCGCCTTGTAACATGTCAAACCGCCACCTAATTATGGTAAACCGCCGCCATTTAAGGTCAAACCGCCGGCATTATTTTTGATTATTTTAATCAACCCGCCTTTGACTTGGTCAAACCGCC